>JAKLLW010000004.1:0-151508 GCA_022814695.1 Neocatenulostroma microsporum
TGACTTCCTCGCGCGACATGTCGGTCTGTGGTAGTTCGGTGGCGAGCTTTGAGTGCTGCTTGAGCAGAGGCTGCGTGAGTGAATCTGTCGGCGTCTGCATTGTGGTTGATAGTCCTTAGTGATCTTGTGTGAAAGTGAAGAGTTGAAAGATGAATCTGCTGGCTTCCCTCGTTGTACTGCTATGAGCGGCACATTTGCAGCCCGGCCGGTAGACTCTTATATACACTCGGAAGCAGTCACTCGACGTAGGTGTCCATTCTTACCCACTCATCAATCTCACCATCGCTCGCATCAAGGATCATCTCATTGGTGCGCAGGTCGCATCGCAGGGCGAAGCATTGACAAGCATTGCATAGCTGTTGATCTCGCAAGGCTTGGTGTAGATCCTGCCCTATGTTGCAACAGTCATGCCGTACCATGCCGAGTGTACCGTACATCCCGAGGCCTTCTCGCATGCGCTCAATATGCCATTGGACGGCTTGGCGACATTTGGGGGCTGTGTCCGAGGCTGAGATGGCAGTTGCACCGTTTTGCTAGACCCGTTCACGGGCATTCCTTGCAAGGTCAACGGCGAGAAGCGAGTCGACTATGACGGCGATGCCCACATATGGGCAGCTGCCCGCAGAGAGCTCTTGGGGCCTAATATTGATAATCTCTTGCATGAAGCATGGCTTGCTAGGTGCGACAAAGCTGCGTCGGCGGCACTAGCCACCGGACTGTCACTTCAATGCAGCACGACCCGTCGCAGCCGGCAGTGGCAACGGCCACTGACATTGCAGGAAAGGGCCACGTGGGCGTCAACATCTCATTGTCTGAACGTACAGCCGCATGACATTTCTTGCCCGCGGACCTGGGAGCTAAGGAGACATCAAACACCTCGAGCCCCGATCCTGCCGTCTGGTCCAGCACAATCAATCCTAACATTTCCCAGCAAACGGACTTTGCACACTTGCGAACCCTTGCGGACATGCCTTGCCCAACGCCGCACTTCCGCTCCTCATATAACACACCTTCGCTTCCACGCACGCCGTGCACGTACAATTCGTCGTCATCACACTCGTCTTGCCCTCATAGGTATTGAATGTGTCCACCAGTTCTGGCCTTGTCTCCATAGCCTCCGTGACGCGGTGCCAGAATGTTCCGTTCAACGGTGCATCCTCTGGCCAGTTCGCAGCAGGCCCATATGCTTCTCGAGTGCTGTACTCGAACTGGAAAGTCGGGCCGTGCGAGCTGTTCGCCAATGACGGGAAAGACGAGACGTCTGCATACCAGGTATACGCTTCGTAGATATCAAAGCTCCCGGTGTCGACCTCGTACATCCTGAAGCCACTGTTCAGATTCGTCAACGGCGTTACACTCGGCCCCACCCAGCCTGTGTTCAACGCGGTCTCGGCGCTCATGTTCGTGCCGTTGTTGGCGTAGTATATCATTACCTCATCTTCGTGCGTGTGTCCGAAGAAGACGTTTGCGATCACATGCGGGCTGTAGCGGTCTACGATCTGATAGAAGAGATTGGTAGGGTTTTGGAGAGGGTTGCTACCGTCCCAGCCAGAGAGGACGTGGCCGAATAGCCAGACACGCTCGCCGGCGTCTTCGGCTGCTTGAAGCTCTTGAATCATGAAGGCAAAGGTGCCGGAGACGTCGGGGTTGGATGTATTGATGTAGTTGAGGAAGTTGGCTACGCAAACACGAAGACATCAGTAATGTACCTGCAGTAATAGCACCCAAATCCTTATGGAAGAAAGAGTGCTTACAGTGGTACCAAAAATCAGTATTGAAAGTGATCATTCTCAGCCCGTAGTGGTTCTTGACGGAGTACGCCCCGTAATGGAGCCTTGCAGTCTCAGCAGCCGTACTGTTGATCCAGCCCTCATGTTGCCACAAGCCTGCGACATGGTCGTAGTTCCAGCTCATCTGCATGCTAAGGTTGCCGGGTAGACTATGCGGCGCATCGATGGCTTCTGGGTTGGTATCGTGGTTGCCGAGGACTGGAAATACCGGGCCCGTAAGGTACTTCTTGAACATGCTGTATATCGACTCTTCGGCATACTCCGTGTACGCTCTACTCAGTTCGGTCTGTGGGTCGTGGGAGACGAGGTCGCCGGTATAGACGGTCCATGCAAGCGGGCTCTCTTTGGATGTACCTGTGAGCGGTCCCACCGCTTGGAGAGCGGCAAGACCGAGGTCGTAGGGTGTATCGCATTCGAAGTAGCCATACAACGGGGCTGGGTACGAAACCTGCCCTATAGGCAAAGCGGTGTTGTCGACATTGCTTCTACAGCACAAGCCTGAGGTGCAGTTGCCCTCTGAGCCCGCCTTGTATCGCGGATCGAGATGGAAGTCAGACATATGCAGAACTTTGACTCTCTTCCCGCTGGCAGCAGGTTTCGTAGCGTTGGCTGGCTTAGGCTTCGGAAACCAATCGCTTGTGTTCAGCGGCGAGACGGCTGGCATCGGACAGAACGTGCTGCTTAGGCTGTTGCAGATGTACTGCCCGTCCAGGCCGCTCACATCCGCAAGAGCAAGTACCTGCGTCCAGATAGCGCCGAACGTCGCAGCTTTGAAGTCCTCCTCGCAAGTAGAAGCCGAGTGGAAACCAGAGCTCGTGCAGAGCTGGACCATTGCGTCCGGGACCAAGGCCGGTGCGAGCTGCGCTGCGCTCTTGGCAACAGAGAGGGCAGCGATACATTTACTGCAGTTGCCGGAGATGAAGGAGCCATTGATGATCTCGCTGACCTGTTGAATGACGCTGTTGATCACTGCTTTCTGCCCCGCCATCGAAAGGTTGGCGATGGGCTGCGGCAAGTACACAGGGTCTGGGTCGTTGTCCGGGATCGTATCTGGGTTGGTGAGGTTCAATGGGTAGGTGATGTTCAGCACTGGATCGTAGAGTGCTGGTTGCGGTTCCTGCCCGGACGGAACTGGGTAGTAAGACGAGAACGCTGAGGTAGGAAACCCAGCTGGTGCAACATAGGATGAAGCACCTGGCATGCCACTGCTTGCTGCTCCTCCGCCGCCATAGCTGGCTTGGGCGAAGGTGTATTGAGCCAGCAGCGGTGCAATGGCCATGAGGCTACAGATCGTTGCCATTGCAAAGAAGGTCGAAAGCAAGACTGCTTCCGGAGATCGAACACGAGGCATCTGGCTCAGCGGCCATGCCTACGCTTATACCTTCACGCCATCATGTTCACGGCACGGTAGTGCAGCCCTTCCGTGGCCATGGTGCTTTTGGCATGAACGAACCGTCATACAGACCTTCTCAGCAAGCTTGGGCATGCTTACCAGACCACGTTTTCTGCACGGTGTCGTCTTTCCTGCTGTTCCTGGCAAGAGTTGCTGCAGGTACAGGCCAAGATATGCCGCTTGCGAATGTACAGAAGGAGCTCGTTGGTGTCCAATGGCAGAAGGAAGCAGGCGCACGAGGTCTTGGAGGTCGTTCCGTCTCATCTCTTGGCACTTTCGCCTCCTCTCCTCCGACGATGATGCATCCACCTCAGGCCTCCAGCATGTCACGATGAATAGAGTTGTCGACTGCATATGTTCCGTAGGTGATCCATTGAGTAAGACTGGTCTCTCCTTCATCAAGTATTTCCTTCTATCTACCAACCAAGACTCCATTACCACTACCTTACTCTCGTAGAGTCGAGGCGTTTCAAAACAGTCGCAATGGCAGCAACAATTTCCCAAAACTACAGCATGCAGCCACGAGCTTCCACTGAAACAGATCGCCGCCATCTTCTCGCAGACGGCGACAGCATAGCGCCCTCAGACTCGGCGTCTGTCATAACTGACATTACCGCTACGGACGGGGATCGTACACCTCGGGCCCGCTCACCAGCGACCCCCTCAATCCAACAAGACTCTAGATACAGGATACCTGCAAATCAGAACGAGCGGCGAGACACCATAGCCGACCCCTCAACAGTACCCGCACCGTACAAAGGCTTCCCGTCAGAAGCTCACTACCTAGCGGCCCTGCATCAATGGGCGGAGAGTAAGAAGTACCTTGAAACGACAGACACAGGTTTAATAGGGTTCTACGGTCAAACTTCGATGGAGGAGTATGCTAGTCGGCCTGCACAGGACTTTGGGATCAAGAAGAAGTGGAGGGCTAGGAGGGAGGCGAAGAAGATGGAGAAGCAGGAAGCGAAGATTGGTAGTGGAAGGAGGAATACGCTGGCTTGAGGGCTTTCATGAATCACGCATATTGGACGCTGATATCAAGAGGCATTGGTTGCACATGCATGATCTGGTTAGCATTGGCTGCATTGGTACCTGCATCGGCCAGACTAATGGGATGGCGCCGGGTGTAGATGAATGATTCTGCATGTACCTGTACGAATGTAACGACGTGTATGATACGATGTAGATTCTGATGATCCTACCTGGCGACACTCATCATCTACTTCTGCACTGTATCACATTCCGTACACGTTACCCGATGATGTCCGGCTTCATCCACTTCAATTTCCGCTCCTTCAATGCTGAAATGAGCACCGGCAGCTGCGCTTTCGACACGGCTTCACGTCCTGTAGGATGCGGTCGACACGTGCAAGATCCGTCGCTTCCGCCAGTGCCTTTTCTGCGCTTCTTGCCCGGTCTTCCTGTCCGCACCTCTTCAGATACTCATCATGAAGCCGATCCTGCATATCCCTGGAGCCTTTCCTAGCAGGCTCATAGCGAGCCTGCTCAACTGATATCTGAACGGCGAGGGCTGCAATGAGGTCGACCACGAATTCCGCAGATGTCGGGCTTGCCTCGCTCATGGCTGCTCTGAAGTCATTGTTCTGTGACAGAGTATCGATATGAAGGACAGCAGCTTCGACTGTTGCCTCACGCAGGTCGGAGTGGACGTGTGCCGGGAGCTGCCAGACCTCACTTACGACGTGAGAGAATTCGTGATTATCCCAGCCGTCTTTTGCGGCTTGTTTGAACTTCCGCAGAGCGAGTGTCTGAAGATCGGGGATGTCGTAGAAGGCCGCGATGCCATGGACATGGACGTGTGCGATGAGTGTATCCGCGAGAGTCCAGTTCTCTTCCTCAGCTTCCTCCACGGCAGTGACCGCCACTTCCACCTTGGTCCCAGGTCCCAGAGCAGTCGGCTCTGGCTCCGTGTTAGTACCATTGCCTGGCGTTGGGGGCACAGCGATGGCGATTCGAGATGGCTTCTGGTCCTCGTCGTTATCATCGGACGAAGGCCCAAATGCTGACCTGGCTGGCGAAGTGGACTCCGCCGACTGGTCGCTCTGGCTTCCTGCGTCTTCCGTGGAGTCCTCTGTGGTCTCCGTGACAGTCAGTGGCAGGCGTACATCCACATCATACTCCCGCATGTGGATAAAAGATACCATCCTGGCTACCGTCTGCGCCTCATAATGCTCATGTTGGATGATACGTGTCTGACCCTCTTTGAAACGACCGTCGAACAGCTTCGCCAGCCCCGCAGCATTCCGTCGCACGACTGACAGCCGGAGATCGAACTTATGGTCTTCGCATATGATGCTGCAGTCTGATGGGCCGCGGTAATAGGTGCTGCTGATACTGGGATATATTGCCTCTGATTGGGCGGCGGACGGGTGAAGTGCGCCTTATGAGCCATGGATGAAGTTTGCTGGCCCATCAGGAACAAAGGGGGCGCTTACAGAGTGAACGCAGCAAGTCTTGGTGACCCTGAGCCTTGCCAGCTTTCTCCTCGGACACAAGCAGTATTGGAGCGAGCCCTTGTATGAGCCCGGCGAGCTGTCCTAGGTAGAGGAGATCCTCGACGAGAACGATGGGTTCCTTGAATGTTCCTGAGGTTGATCTGTGGCTCTCAAGCAGCCGTACCGGCTGCTCGACGGCGAGGAGCGATGTGCGATCGTGAGATCTGACAATTGGAGAGCGGAAATCTCGTTCGCGAAGCGATCACGCACAGATCAAGTGTACCAATGCGTTTCGACGGGCATGGGAGCCCAGAAGATCTGGCTACTCGGCAACATAGTCAATCAAGCTAAAGTCCACATTCCTCGCCAGTGCCTGCACATACTCCCAGCTCACCGCAGACCCAACCCTCCACTTTCCACCCGCCTCCAACGGGTCATTGCCACCTATGCCACCACCTCTCACCAGCAGCCTGAGACTGGTCAACGTAGCGATCTGCGTGTATACATCGATGCCACATCTGACGTCGTGCGGTAGTATCGCATGCATGATGGCCAGCAGCCGGTCCAACGTGAAAGCTGAAGCACCCAGTAAATGCCGTGGTATCTGACGCTTTTGACTTGGCCGTCCACCGCCTGAGTGAGCCGTGCCGCCGCCCTTCTTGCGGCGTTTGCGCTCAGTGGCTTTCATGAAGTACAGCGCATCCAGTCTGGCCGGGTTGAAGGAGGCGAGGTACGCTGCTATAAGGAGCCATTTGGCGTAATAGGGTAGCTCCTGCTCGTGCTTGCGTCGCTTGGCCGCTGCTGAATCAGACTCAGCAGACGCTGATGGCGCGAGTATGCTGTCAAGCAAGATGGCCTCGTCCTGGAACAACCTCCGCTGAGCCACCAGCAAGCGACTAAAGTCCCGCGTACCGAAGTCACCTGTGATGATGGGTGCTACGAACGGTCTCCACAGCTTATGGCATACGTCTCGAAAGCTTGCGAGGTCGCGAGCAGCGTTCTGTGCCAGTGAATCCCAGACTGCGGCGCAGAATCTGGGCCAGAGCCAGGCTTTGTCTTCTTCGTGCACTTCGTCGTCGTAATCGAGCTCTTCTGGCGGTGCTTCGATGAAGATGTCGGCGGGCTTCTGCAAGAGGATGTGGATGGACTGATTACGGGTGTAGGGTGGGAAGTTGACATGTGGGATGCCTGTCTGGTGGAGGAAGCGCGGTGCTGGATGCTGTACCATGAGGACCGTAGTAAGGCCAGGCACCATCTCACCTAAGCGCGCTAAAGCTGGCAAAAGAGTTGGTGGTGCCTCTCGCTGCTTGTCCACGCCATCGAATACCAATATCAACTGCTGTTGCTTGTCGAGTAACCGTTGTAGATGTACCACAAGCGCACTGATATTCTCGCTCCGCCCGTCGTATGTCCGATTCTCGCCCTCATTCTCCTCATCTTGTAGGGCTCCATGGACTGCGGCTACCGTTCGCTCAAGCAGGTGTCTCCCAGTCACGCATTCCCGACATTGGACTATCACGTGTCGCAAATTGTTTGCTTCGAGGTATGCCTTGGTCACGCCGCTCTTACCAGTCGCATGCGGTCCGTATACGACGACTGTTGAGGGCCTTGGAAGTTTGGGCTGTGTCTGTCAGTGGACCACTCATGAAGCGGACGTTTCTGTGCCTACCGAAAGTACGGCGTTTAGGTGACGCAGCTGTTGCTCTCTGCAAGGCCATTGCTCAACCAGTGACATTAGTACCTCGTTTGGCAGTTGTAGTAAGCCCATGTTGAGCGAGACGGTATACTCGTCGACGAAGTTGAACTTGCGAAAGTGGAAGGCGCGTCCCAGAAGACGCGATTAAGCTTTGCTGCAGGGTCGCTAGCGCTAAGTTTTTGAGTCACTAGCGCCAGATTCCTGCCTTTTTAATTCGCTCCTCCACGCTTTGACATCCAAATCCTTCACATGCAAAGTGAAAGAAGAAGTCACGAACGATGTTCGAGCAGCTGCGCTCTTTCCTTGTGAACAACGTCTTTGTTTGGATCTCACCCCCGTCCTTTCTCCGCAATGTCTTCAACTTCAACTTTCGACCTGCGCTGCACAGCGTCAGAGATACACCACACATGCGCCCGCCACAGCCGCAGACACGACACGACTCCAAGAGCCCACTGGGCCATGGCGAGCGTCCTCAGCCGAGGCGTGAGCGCATGGTGCAGCTGAAGACCAAGGAGGAATGCAGACAGGGCAACGAGACGATCAATGTCTGGACTGTGGAGCTGCCTAGTAAGTACGCAGAAGGGATCTTGAAGTACGTAACACCGCCTCCCTACGCCTGTGAACGTCAGTATGCTGACCGTCGCCGCAGAGTCATCAAGCAGAACATCGAAGGCCAAGATGCCATCGACCTACAGCATCTACGCCGCTTCGCTAAGCCGAAGTACCTTCCGCAACATGTCATCGGCGAACGCAACCTGGTCAAGGAGATGTACGCCGTGCCACGCGAGTGGGAGTCGACACCGCCGGCCGTGATGCAGGGCCCGAACGCAACGTGGGAGTGGTCTAACCCATCACGCCGCCGCAACGACACTCGCCCGCCAACGCTCTACCTGCTCGTCTGTCCATCCGACATCATCTCGCTGCGTGACCTGCACGACCTGATGATCCAGCACCCGCCGTTCAGCTCATCTGCGGACTCTTGGAGCTATCCGCTCGAGATTAAGGAGATCACTGTTCCGAAGCTGGCGCCTACCAGTCCGGTCCAGGCTGAAGACTGGTCTGAGACGTACTGGCCTACCTTCTACCGGAAGACCAACCCGTTCGGTGCACACCCTGCATGTATTGGCAAGGGTGAAGATGAGCTACAGCAGCCCACGCCAAACACTGTCGGCCTTCACGACATGATGGATCTGTCGGAGCAAGCCGGCGCTGCGACCGAGAAACAGGGCTATGGTATCTCCACTGGCTGCGTCATTGTCGAACGTGTGGACGACGAGACTGAGATCATTGCTGTAGCGGGCGATGCACGCCTCAAGCCGCTTCCTAGTGAGAAGAGCGACGACGCACCGGACGACCAAGAGGACAACTCGAACGACACCAGCACCGCCACCGCGGACGCTAAGGACACGGCTGGCAAGAAGAAGGGTGGTGGTGGTGCATTCGCGAAGAAAACGGCACGCAAGAAGAAGAAGAAGCAAGAGGAGAAGGCAAAGAAAGAGAAGGAAGCGGCTATGGGCTGCTCCGGCAACGTGATGAGCCACGCCGTCATGCGAGCCATCGGCATGGTTGGCCGCAAACGTCTACGCGTTGCATCACAACCACTCAGCGCCGCCGCCGCCAAAGCTGAGCGCAACTTCGCCGCTGTCGGCCTCGAGCACGACGAGAGAGCACGCGACGCTTTCTTCCTCGACCTTCCTCTCAACCCGATGGAGAAGGAGTACTTCGACAAAGACAACCTGAAGCCGGACGGCTATCTATGCCTCAAGCTGGAGGTCTTTCTGACGCACGAGCCATGTATGATGTGCTCGATGGCGCTCGTCCACAGCCGCGTCGGCAAAGTCATCTTCAAGCAACGCATGCCCAAGACCGGAGGCCTGACAGCCGAGACAGTTAGCAACAACGCCGGACCCGTCGGCCTCGGCTACGGGCTCTGCTGGCGCAAGGAGCTGAACTGGCAGTTCATGTGCTGGGAGTATACTACTGCTCGCCGCCCCGCGATCGAGGAGCAGAGGGCAGGCAAGGTTCTGCACAAAGAGAAAGGCGTTGGTTGTGGTGGTGAGACCGATGAAGACGACAACTCCGATGACCCTGACATGCACGATTCCGTTATCATGGGCGATTTGAATGCTAATGGTATGCCTAGCCTTACGAGCGTCCACGTCTAGAAACCGTGGGTCGCGAAGAGTGGGAGCTGGTGGAGCCGGCGGAGCATGGATACAGAGAGCACTTGTACAACGGCAGCGAGTACGATGGCGGGAGGAGTAATGAGTGCGATGTCTTGCACGAACAGCGATACGACTACGACTACGACGAGCATAACGGCGGTACTGAGTATTAGCGATGGCGTATGGACTATGGCGACGGCATCTTGGGCGAGAGGGCAGAGCGGCGTAATGAGGTTCCTAATGAGCATTAGCGATGGCACATGGGTTACCCATGATAGAAGACTGCCTCATGGCGAGTCTGTGTACTTATACTGTACAGTAGTGTACAGACGCTGACTGCTAATGACGCTCTTCTCAAGATCCACTAGTAAGTATGACCCACCGCAGGGCATTGCAACGCCAGCCGGTTCTTCCTGACCTAGCCCTCCTCCGCCTCCTCCCACTAACGCTTGGCAATCTTCCCAAACCCCTGCCCAGCCGCCTTCCTGTCATCGATAATCGGCTTAGCCGGCGAAACACTTCAATCGCGCGCCTTCTCATGTCGCCCACCCTCCGCAGAATCCTGGCCCTTGCCCCTGCCAGCCTGCTTTGCCAGCCGATAGACGCACATCGTTGTATGCTTCTGCTTCTCCCATTGTTCAGCTTGAGCTAGCGTAGGCGGCGACAGCCGTCTCTTTGAGACCTTCGCTGCTGGAGATGTTGCGTCGTACATGGACCGTATCCACTTTATGCTCTCAAGGATTGACCGGCAGCTTGGGGGTTGTGTAGTGTTCTCTCTCCAGCACGAGGGTAGTGACTCTGGTAGCGTAAAGCGGGGGGGTATATTGGCAAGTACCTACCGGGTCGACTCCGTCGAGTGACTGGGTCGCAAATGCTGTCATGGATTCTCCGGATTCTCCGGATTCTGTTGCGACAAGGTGACAAGGCATGTTCTTCAAGTCTTCATTGTCACCGGGGCAGCTGCCGATTACCACACAATTGTCTATGTACATCGTCAGTGCTCTCGTCCATTGCCAAATATGCACCTTGACGATCTACCCATCAACGACCGAGTTCGACGATCTGTTCGTCTCGTACTGCATTCTTCCTTGCATCCTCCCGACTACAGAGACACTTCCGATATGGGTTCTCAATCATCTCAACCTGAGATATCCGGCAGGGCGAAGAGTGAGCCGCCTGCGCCACCGTCGAGCAGCGAAGATGGCTGGGTCAGTTGGAGTGTGAGGGCGTTCTGCACGGGCGCTCTCAGATTCCCGACTCCGGTTGTGATCCATGGGTGTTCTATATATGAGATGAAAGTAGATACTGGGAAGTGAGATACTGGTTTTCGACAGGCAACAGGTGACAAAGCGCAAACGATATTGTGAGGTTGGCTACACGCGGCAAAGCTTAGCGTAAGTACAGGTGAGGTGTATTGCGTACAGTAACAACAGACTTTGTGCAACGCGGCTCAGCTGTGTATTGCCGACAGCTCTGCGTTCACTGCCTTACACTCCGCCAGACAGTAACAAGAAGCTCTTACGGCTCATCCCCCGAGAAAGGTGTAGGCGAACCTGGTCTGACAGTCCACAACGAGCATCGAGCCTGACTCCAGAGAGACCGGATCATGAACCTTGATGCTAAGCTACGAGGCATCGAAGGACTGTGGTCTGAAGGCCAGAGGTTCGCCGCTGAGGTGGATCAAGGCACGATAGATGTCAGAGCCTCTCGGTTGATTCGTCTGGGTCGCCATACCGCTTTGCCCTGCTTCTCAAGACGCCTCGCTTCGCGGCATGTCCGCTGTTCTTCGTGACGTGCCCAAGGACGCAGGCGTGCTTCGATACCGACCGCTTGGTACGCCCCTCCGGATCCAACAGAAACACCTACCAAATCGGCCACATCTCGGTCTCCAGCGCACCAGTCTATATATTGTGTTCCAGAGTGTCGGGTCGGTAGGGAAGTAGCTGAGATTACAGACTATACGTTCTCCCATTTGGGGGTCCCCCACTTGCAGCTCCTTGGCCGGAGTGTTGCTTTGGGATCCGGACACTCTAGTGGTGTCTCCTTCCCTTTTGCTCGTCGAGATGGATAGTGTGTTGGTGGTCGTGTTGGTGGTGAGTGAGTTTTTGCTAATGTTGGGAGGTGTCTAATGTATTCGAACTATCGGTTCGACTCAGCCTCTTGTCTTACAAGATGTCTGTTGTGTACACCCATACTGTACAGACAATCCTTTCCCTGAAACGCCACCGCTGCCACTTCTTCCCGTGAACGCCATATACGCACAACCAATAGTCCGCTGTAGTCCATCAAGAATGCGCCAGATCAACCCTCACGCCATAAGCACCAATCCGTCGCTTCCCAGCTCCCTGCCACACACTCACATGTCCCTTCCTGAACCCCCTAGTCATGTATCCTTTGCCTTTACTATTCGCACCCCGTCTCGCAATCTTCCTTTGCGATCTGTTGGCCGTGATACGCTTGGAGAGACGACCTGCTGCCTCCACCCTGACACTCGAAACCTGACTCAACTTGATCTTCTGCAATATCGTCGCCGTACTCGTCCTTAGCGGCCCGAACGCAGAGCTCCTCTCCACCGCCTTGGATGGTACCATGGTCCCCGCTTTCCTCTTCTCTTGTTGGAGCGCTACTACACTCCTATCCGTCGGTAACTGCGCTTTCCACGCGGCATCTCTTATTACTCGCCGAGGTTGAAGGTTTCGATCGACTAGACGTTGGGTGACGTATGAGCCCAAGACGTCTACATCTAAGTGTGGGCGCCGCAGTTTTATGAGGTTCAGTTCGACGGGTTTGTTGTAGAGTTTGGTGAGGAGGGATTGCAGGCCTGCTTGGTGGGCGGGATCGAGGAGGGGAGCGGCGTTGCGGCGGGCGAGATTGCCGGCAGCTGACATTATTGGGGAGGCCATTGTGAACGGTAGAGCAGTTGAGTAGGTGGTTGTGTGCTCGTGATACTAAATCGCATAGATGGATGGATGGCACTCGGAGTATGGCATTGATCGGCATGACCACGACTTTATGGCTGAGTCAATGCCCGAATCTCCGCAGTATGAGCTTCCATCTCGATCACCAACCCATTGACTCTCCCACCCATTGCGCTACGACCATCACATCTCACAGGCATGTCGCCGCCCTTACTCCTGATACCACGCGGCACCTTCACCCACCACGCCAAACAACTCCAATCCCTCCGCCGCCATGCCTCCTCCTCCTCCACCATACCCAGCCAACTCTCCCTCTTCAAACCGCCCTCCTCAATAATCTCCCCCTGGCGCTCCGTAACCGGCGCCCAAGAATGGAGTACCTCAACCTACCACTACAACAAACAAACCCAGAAGACTCTCCCCACCACCCAAATGACCGCCAACAAACTCCTCACAGACTACGCGACCCAAATAAAGACCCGCGGACTCGCTTCTACAGGAAGTTCAGGGACGGCGAGGAGTGCTATAGCGGCCCGAAGAAAGACATTCGAGAAGATGTACATCTCTGGAACTAATGTGAAGGATTACGGTGATAAGATCGTCATCAACGCTTTCACGTATGATGCCGTGGAGGCCGAGCAGGAGGAGAAGCAAAGGAGGTTTAAGGCTATGGCGGAGAAGAAAAAAGAAAGGGAAGGGGCGGCAGGTGCAAAAGGCAGGCGGAGAGGTCCGCCGGGTGCTGGAAGGAGCGGTGCTGGAGCTGCACCGGCTAGTCCTGGAAGCCCTGGCGTAAGGAGGATAGGAGGGTTTGGAAACAGGATGGGGGCTATGGGTGGTGCGCCTGAGGCTGGAAGGAGGATGCCGAGCAGGGCTGGGGGTGCGCAGAGGGCTACTGGGGCTGGGCGATGAGATGGTTAGGTGCAGCGAAGGAATTCTATCTTCACCAGCCGAGCTATGAACGACACCGGCAGAGCACGCATCGGCTTTTTCGCGACAAGATTCCTGAGGAAGCGCCGAGGAGGCCGTGTCGCGGACCACCGACAGAGTCGCGGGGAGACGATACATAGGGCCACACAGCGGCTACGAGGTTCGTCTGAAGCCGTGTAGATCCCATTGTAACAGTACATATTCGGGAAGAGGTAATAGCTTTGCCAGACCCTTTTGGTCCCACGAATACGTTGCATCTGCCTTGTACTCACGCTAGGCTATTCCGCCCATTACCAAACAAACCCACTTTTCCGTTTGCATACTGTGTCCTATTTCCAACGAACGACGTCCATCGTTCGTATGGCAGGCTCACCTAACTATGCTCCAGCCGCCGGTCCGCCGCTTCGCTGCCGCGGGTCCGCGATCACGCTGTTCAGGCGCTGATTCTCAATACCTGAGCCTCCAGGTCATCTATCTGTGCTCTGTACTGGAGATCCAGCTGGCTCTCCGTTTCGTCGTGTAGTCTGTTCCAGGCGACGCGCTCGGCCTCCATCATTGCCGGTAGCTGCTGGATGAGCCGTCGGGCAGACGTTGGACATCTGCCGGGTCGTTGCTAGGAGTCTGACCAGGAGGTCGTTTAGGATTGCGGAAGCTTGAAGGATCGGCTGCGGCATGGTATGGTATGTTCTGTGGTGGTGCTGAGATACTCTGGTGGATGGTTGTTTGGTACTGCGCGCTCGGATGCTTGAGGGATATATAGGTGAGGTGGTGTTGCCTCGGGGTTGTGACTGCGCAAGGTGAATTTGTAAGTCAGATGCGCTGCTTTTGTGACAGGTGGGGGTCGTACACTATGAGTCCTGTTAGTGGTAGCGATGCATATGGCATATCCAACCCCGGTACCCGACAGCTTTGTTCTGCTGGCTGTTTCAGATGAACCGATACAACCTCGACGAGCAAAGCCCATTCCTAGGGCAACTATAGCGACATAAGCCTGGCAGTACCTTGGTAATTATACCGACAATCTGGCATTCTTTGGCACTCATAACGTCGAATGGGACGGTGAATGGGACGTGTTGTGAACATGAGATACAATATCTCCATACTACTTTACGTTGCCTCCCAGTCCTCCTTTGCCACTCCCACACGCAACCGATCCTGCATCTCTAGGTGTAGCAGTAGCATCTACCACCAAAGCTTCGTCACCATGAAAGCACTCCTGACTGTCTTATCCGCTCCGCATACGCCCCAGGGTGGTCCGGTGGGCTCCCGGCCGACGAGGCGGCAGCGTCGTTGTCATCTCTGCAGACCATAGCCTTGCAACGGCTTCAGTTGTGATGAGAGTCGTCAAAAGGACCCTGAAGGCTAGTTGTGAGAGTTCGCTTCGTGCGCAGCGATTATCTGCTGAACGGTATCCTGAATCGCGTGCATCGCAGCAAGGTTTCTCTGCATTCTGTCGTTTCCCTCCCTCAATGCTTCGATGTCATCGCGAAGGCGCTTGTTCTCGTCGCGGACCTCGACCAAGTCCATGGGATCTTGCGCGGCCCTGTCAAAGGTTTGAAGACTTAGGTTGTGATCGCTGTGCATACGCCCCATAGCGATGTCCGTCGTCTGCGTATCAGAGTCCGCTTTCGCCGCCATCTCAGCCAGCTCCGTCTTCAAACCGTCACGCTCGTCGGTCAGGGTCATGATAGCGTCCATGTGACCTTCGAGCTCCTCCGCCATATGCTCCCTCGACAGAGCCGCGTCCTCAAGACGCTCTTCCAGCTTCATCGCCATATGCTCCCCCGACGCACCCACATCCTCAAGACGCTCCTCACACTCCATAACCATCTCCTTCAACGACGTCACCTCGTCCCTGCTCACCGCGTACAACACCGCCAACCTGCTGCGGAGGTCCTTCAGTAATTTCTTGAGACCACTGATCAGGCCCAGGAGAGGTCCGTGGATCTCCTCCTGATTAGCTTGTCCGTAGTGATCCTCCATGGCTTTCAAGGCTGTCTCGATGATGCTTTTGGCATGTTCATACTCCTGGAGCACGTCTGGATGGAGCCCGTCTGGGAGCTGGAGGCGGGTGTTGATTTCCATGATGGCTTTGGGAGAAGCGGGTGGTTAGGAGGTGTCGGATGGAGTCAAGTTCTTCTGGTGCAAGGAATATGGTAAGCCTGGAGCAGGAAATTTCGGAGAGCGAGCTGAGATTGAAGTGCGCAGAAAAGGAAGAAGAAGTCAGACTGGAAGAAATGTGCGATAGCCAGACCTTCATGGCTGCCCATTTGCAAGCACATTGCGTCATCTCCTACCTATCCCAGAGGAACTCGCCTGCTACGTTCGTGTGAGGCTCTGTAGCTAGCCGGTGGCCTCTACGAATTAGCAACCAGAAGTAAAGACATGGTGGTGGAGTCTGCTTCCCGGTTCTTTCATGACCAAGGCATGCTCCTGCTATCATCCGAAACCTGGATCAAGCGGCGTCCGGAAAGGGAAATTGGGATGCATGTCCTTGAAAGTGGAAGCGATTTCCGGACGCCAGATCCTTCTCAACGGCCTCAAAGCGGAAACGTGTCCGTATAGATGTGCCTCCGCAAGCGTAGCTTTATGCGAGTGTTCAATGCATCGCACGCACACACCAAAGTGATAGCTCCTCACCAAGAAGAGCTTCGCCTATGTTCCAATACAACGAATTGCTGCTGTGCGTCCGCGGACTCAGTCTGCCAGCATCCAGAGACGGTACTGGCGATGGCCATGTCGGAGGGTTTCTTGATGCCCGTGACCGCTCCTGTTGCTACCCGAAGGCTGCGTCAAACGCCCACCGGGACAAGAGGCGTATGATGAACGTATGACGGCTTCGGCTCGACAAGATCATAACCTCGGGCCTGTGGTGAGCTTCTTAGCCCATTAGGACTGCGACCCAGGTATCGCTTGGGCTACCTGTCATCGTAGCCTTGTGAGATGTTCAAGCCGGAGTTGCGGTATGAGACCATGCCAGACCTCGGATGAACGTCGATGCCTCATTGAATACTGTCTGGTTTTGGATGGTTTCGTGGGACTTCACCTCTTGCAGAGCTCAAGACTCCACCGCCCCGATAGTGATGTTGTTGCTGTAAGGACTGAAGATACAGATGTCTCGTGAGGTGGTGTGAGATGGAAGTGACGTCGGAAATGCTGACACGGGCTCCACCCAATCAGGGGCAGGCCTTGGCGTTCAGTCGAAGCGGCATGTCCCGACGCAACTTTGGAGCTTCCGACTGCTCTCTGCTTCGAACTTCTTCGCAGCAGCCATTGGACTCGCGGAAGCATTCGAGTCGACTCGCCCATAATACCACATTCACTCATTACCTCGCTGGAGCTGAGGTAGCCAAGACAACACCACTCCCCTACTCTCCACTCCACTCCACTCCACCGCCGTCATGATGATCCGAACCGGTCTCCTCCGCTCTCTCCCTACCACCTCTGCCACCTCCACACGCACAGCCGCCGCCCGCCTCAGTCCGCTATGCCAGCAGAAGCGGAGTGCACACGCGATCTCGAACCCGACACTAGCGAACATTGAGAAGCGATGGGAGGCGATGCCGCCGCAGGAGCAGGCCGACTTGTGGATGGCGCTGCGGGATCGCATGAAGGTGGATTGGAATGAGTTGACGTTGCAGGAGAAGAAGGCTGGTATGTTCATGCATCTCTCACACGTGATAGCGAAATTTCGGGAGCACGGTGAGGCTCGTGTCTGTCTATGTGGATCTCAAGACGTGACGGCAGTGGCACGCGACAGCAGACTCTTCGCTTCCCTCGGATTTGCAATCACTATGTAACTTTCTAGAGTGCACTAATACTGACGCATTGAACCAGCATACTGGATCGCTTTCGGCCCACACGGTCCTCGTGCCCTCCCACCACCAGGCGAGAACTGGAAGGTCTTCAGCTACACCCTGATCGGCGTTGGCGCTTCCGCTGTTCTCTTCGGTATTGCCCGCTACTTCGCCCGTGCACCGCCGAGGACGATGACCAAGGAGTACCAGGGGGCCAGCAACGAGTATCTCAAGGTACGTAGACCCACTCGTCCGGAAGTGACACGGATTGTTCTGTTAGTGGGAGGACGGAGGGGTGCTTGGCGGACATGCGGCAATGAGAGGTTCGTGAATCTGTTTGAGGAAGGATTGCTAACAACTATGCGTACTACAGGAGCAAAAAGTCGAGCCCATCACCGGTATCTCCAGCGAAGGCTACGTTGGTCCCGGCCAGGTACAATCCGCCCCTGGACCCAAAGAGTAAATTTAGACGCAGTACACGCTGGCAGAATGCGGATGGTGAACAGTCGCGGCGACGCAGATCTCATAGTGTGGGCTGTAACATCACGCCAAAGGGGGGAAGGTGGAAAGGGCTTGTATCTTACGCGTAGAAAGCATCGTTGTGGCACTGTACAAATGGACCATCGGTTGCGAAGTTACTACCACTACCATTCGTGCCATCCGCACCGTACCCTCTATGCCTGCCCACCCGATCTACTACCGGGCTTGTAAGGGAACTTTTCCCTATAATGCTTTGCTATATCCCTCCTAGTCGTGACCCAAACACCCTCTTTCTTACTGATGTACTCGCAGAAGCGCCTGAGGGCTCCACATCGACCGGCTTTGCCTGTGATGCGGGAGTGAAGGGGGATATTCATCATTTTGCCGCCTTCTCTGTACAAACTATCGAAGGTCGATTTGAGGTAGTCTTCGTACGTTTGGCCGGCGGAAGACATGAAGCCGGGCGCCATGTGGAATTTGCCGTCGTTGCAGTCGTAGTCTGCGTTTGTTAGTAGTGAACATGATGGTTTGTAGGTTGGGATGGTATGGGGGTACGAACTGTAGGGCACCAATAACATTCCTTCTTTCTCAGCATCTGGTAGGTCTTTCTCGTAGGGTAAGTCCACCCAGTAGGGGACATCGTCGTTGTAGCATTCGGAACTGTAGAGGAGTTTGGGCGTCCCTTGCTCGCGATGCATCTCTTTATACACCTCTGGCAGCATACCGGGTGTATTCGCGGTAGAACGGCCGAAGTACACTCCAACGGGGAATTCTCCAGTGACTTCTTTAAGCAGGTTGCAGGAGTCCTTGACGTACTTCCTATCCTCTTCGAGATTGAGGTGAGAGAAGTCCAGCCATCGAAGTCCGTGGTTGGCTATCTCGTGGCCTGCGTCGCCGACACAGTATTTCCCAAACGCGGGATTGAGTTGCATCGCTCGAGCGACGGCGTAGACCGTGATCTGCCAGCCGTAGTCCTTGAATAACCGCATCAGACGCCAGACGCCGACTCTACTCCCATACTCGAAGTCCTGCTCCGCATTCAGATACCTCGTCTCCTTGTGGCCGCCAGAGCTGCCCTTCTCCCAGAGGTAGGGTTCGGAATGGGCGTCTCCCTCCAGCACTGAGCGCTCGCCTCCTTCCTCGTAGTTTAGAACGAAGGAGATGGCTATTCTAGCGCCATTGGGCCATTGGCAGTCGTGGGACTCGATGCCGAAACCCTCGAAGTCTCGGGGGAGCTGGTATTGGGAGTGGACTTCTGGCATGATGTATTCTTTCTGTTTTGAGAGGGGACTGCTTGTGACAAAGTGACGAAGGATGATGAGAGATTGAAAGCCTACCTCCAAGCGTTTCGCACTTGTGGATGACTACATGGAGCTCCTGCAGGCCTCATTGCTATCGATAGCCACGGGCATGATCTTCGCCGCATGATGGTGGTCGAAGAGGAGAGGAGAGCTCGAGAACTGCCTATCTAGGCCAAGTGGTCCGAGCGCGTCTTCGGCCAACTTCACCAAAGCGCACCTGGCCGACCTCTTCTCCACCAACATCACCGTGAGCTCTTGGCGAGCAACGATAAGGGAGTTGTACCTGCAGCACAATTTCAAGCGTGCTACCGACGGCCGAGCAGGATGGTATAGGTTGACAAAACCTCACAATAGACCGTATGACGACCAGACGGAAGGCTGAGTACACTCTCACATCCATTTTTTTACCTCTTCAAAGCAGCTCTCAGCATGTCTGTCTTCTCTGTTGACCCAAAAGCTGGGAATCCAGTAACATCGGATGTGCTGGATGCGGTATGCAAGAGCCTGGGCGTCAAGGTCAAGGATGAAGAGCATGAGGACTACAGGAAGCTGCTGGCGGTGTTCGATGAGAGTGCGAGGGAGTTGATGGAAATGGATGGTATGCAAGTTACTCCACTCTAGAGGCAGTAGCAGGATGCTGACGACGGCCAGACTACGTCCCGTCCACCGACCTCGAACGTTTCCCCCGAACGAATGTCCACCAGCTCAGCCCAGAGCAAAACACCCACGGTGCCTGGGCCTGGCGCTGCAACATCAAAGATACCAGGCCCAACACCGGCATACTCTCGAACAAGACCGTGGTGTTGAAAGACATGATTTCCGTCAAAGATGTCCCGATGCTTATGGGCACGGAGTTTGTCTCTGGCTTCATTCCCAATTTGGACGCTACGGTCGTGACGCGGATACTCGAAGCTGGCGGAGAAGTGGTCGGAAAAGCTGTTTGTGAGAATCTGTGCCATTCAGCGACGAGTCATAGCAGTAGTACGGGGACAGTAGAGAACCCTCATGCGAAGGGTTATAGTGCTGGCGGAAGTAGTAGCGGAAGTGGTGTGCTTGTGAGTTTGGGGGAGGTGGATATGAGTATTGGGGCGGACCAGGGTGGGAGTGTGCGGTCAGTCTCCCGACCCACATCCATAACATGTGGACCCTGCAGCTGACACTCAAATGATCTGTCAGGATACCAGCAACCAACTGCGGCGTAGTCGGAATGAAACCTACGTTTGGTCTCATACCATACACAGGCTGTGGAAGCAACGAAGCGACCAACGACCACCTCGGTCCTATGACGAGGACAGTCGTCGACAACGCTCTCTTACTGCAAGCCATAGCCGGGACGGACAAAATTGACGATCGCTCTTTCGCTGCGCCGGCTCCATCAGACATACCGAAGTACTATGACATCTTGCAATCTATTAAACAGCCCAAAGGCCTCTCTGGCGTCAGGATAGGCATCATCAAAGAATCACTCGAGATGCCCGTACTTGATCCTAGAGTGAAGGACTGCTTCCTTGCCGCCGCAGAAGGCTTTCGCAAGCTAGGTGCCACTGTCGAAGAAGTCAGCATACCCATCCACAAGAAGTGCTCCACAATCTGGACAGGCGTTTCCAAAGTCGGCGGTTACCTGACCAAGATACATGGCAACACCGGTAGAAGAGGGCATATGATGCACGACCTCAATGGCCTCTTCCTCGAGGCCCTCAAGGACCAAGAAAGGTGGGATAAAGCCTACGTCGCAACCAAAAACATCTACCTCAATGGCGCATACGCAGAGAACCAGTACCCTGCCCTTCTCGCCAAAGCCACGAACCTCAGTCGCAAGCTCCGGGATGCCTACGATGCTGCGCTCGAGGAGTACGACGTCCTAATCACGCCCACGTTGCCGTACGTTGCGACAAGCCACCCAGAGCTGGATGCGAGCCCGCTGGAGCAGATCAAGAAGCAGGTAGGGTTGACGAGCAATACTTGCCAATTCAATCAGACGGGCCATCCGGTGCTGGCGATGCCTATCGGGATGCTGCCGCCGCTTGAGGGCCCAGGAGCGGGTGAGGAGGGCGTGAAGTTGCCGGTGGGTATGCAGGTTATTGGGAGGTGGTGGGCGGAGGCGCAGATTTACCGGGTTGGGTATGCTTGGGAGTTGGCGAATGAGTGGGAGAGCATGTGAGGTGCGGTGGATCGCTCCTTCTCGAAACATCGCGGGAATCGCCGCGCTTTCTTGTGGTGGAACACTTCGAACGTTAATCTCTGACTTTCGGCAAACACCAAGCTGTGCTCCACTTCAACCACAAACTATATCTTGCCACCTTGACATCACATCACTCACAAGTACGCGAGGACATCATGGCGACCGAAACGGACAAGAGGAAGAAGTCGAGTGTGCTGATGATGGAGCTGATGGCGCTTGCTCCGTCACTGAACCAGGAGACTCAGCCCAAGCTCTACGAGATCCTCGGTAATCTGTCAAACGACATCAAAGGGGAGCATGACTTCCTTGAGGCAGAGCGCGAAGGCTATGAGAGAGCGGTGGAAGCAACGAAGCTAGACAGTGCTGCCCAGGTGCCAAACGACGCCGGCATCAAGTGGCAGGGACCTTGACAAAGACCGTGGCAAGCTTATTGGGCAGCTCTCCAAAATGACCCAGGAAGCGCCCGCAATGCCGAAAGCTGGAATCGCGAAGATCGTGAAACTGTTGCCCACGGCCGTCAAGCGCGAACGGGTCGACAGCCTGGAGAAAACGAAGGCACTGAAGGCCGAGCTTGCTGCTCTTCAAGATGAGCGAAAGAAGCGCAGCGCACCTGCCGCCGACACTGGTGTGCCGACAACGGCGGCTGAGGAAGCTACAGAGGGCGAGACGCAGACTTCTTCCACCATCAGCAAACCCGTCGAGGAGTCTGCGCTCGGGCAAGAGCAGAGTATCGCAAGCACCGAAATTCCGCTAAGGCAACATGATGAGGCGAAAGACCGGGAAGAATTGAAACGCCCCGCATTCTCCGCTACCACGGATTCAAAATGTGAGTCCAGAAAGTACATTCCAGCCTGCACACTCACAATTCAACGACAGCTAATACTGCAGCCACAAACATGATACCAGTCCCACGTGGCACCTCAAGTCTAGACCAAGGTGTCGGCGTCAAGCCGCTCAAGCACGCGGCACCAAGCATGGACGACCTGAGGGCGACGAAGCGGGTCGCGGAAGCTGAAGAGGCGACGGCGTTGAAGGCGATAGAGGCTGCGGAGTATGATGTGAAACAAGAATCCGCCGTGGTACCGAAATACTAGGACGGAGCTGCAAACCTCGCCCGCTTTCGCCGCCAGCATGGCGACATCAGGAAGCGGATCTCTGTCAGCAACTTTCAGCTTAGCGGTCAAGGCTCAGAGGATGATTGGCTGAAAACCCAGGCTGCTAAGGACTTGCTGTGTGAAGGGAAGGCGTTCGAGCTCCGGGAGAAGGTCTCCAGAGAGCAGATGGATCGCATGAAGCAGCCGCTGAGTGGAATCCCTCCGACCTGGCGCCGTGCTTGGATGCAGTTGTTCGCCACCAGCAAGCTGGGACTGGACCTTGGCAGGGCCACAAAGAAGCGCGACAAGGCTCAGAAAAAGATGAGACAGGACCTGATCGAACAAGGCAACTGCAAGCACCCGGACCCAAAAACAAAATACCTTTGGTGTGCTGTTACCGGCAGATACTGGGCAGTGGGCTCGAAGTATGACGGTGACGCAGTGATCGCCGCTCACATATTCCCTGCCAGATCTGGCCCAGACTTGCTGGACTCACTCTTCGGCACTGATGGGTCCGAGCTCTACTCCGTTCACAATGGAATGATGATGTCCAAGGGCGCGGAGGCGCATTTCGACAAGTTCCGGCTTGCGTTGGTACCTGACCTAGCCGTTGATGCAAGCCAAGACGACGTGGAACGCTGGATGAACAGCGAAGAACCCGGCTACAAGATTCGCATCTTCGAACCCCAGAACAAAGATATGCAGGACTACATCCAGGCCTTGGGTCTTGACAGACAAGATGAGAGGTGGGTCGATCTTGACGGAAAGCCAGTCCAGTTCAAGAGCAAGCATAGGCCACGTCGCCGATACCTGTACTATCATTACGTATGCTGCGTCTTGCGGAGGTTGTGGGGTGAGAACCTGCCTGCCATGAAGAAGAGTGAGTTCTTGCACGAAGAGTCCAAGAAGTACTTCTGGGGCACTGCCGGCAAGTACTTCCAAAAGAGTCACCTAAGATACCTCGTGAACGAGCTCGGCCAGGAATGGAAGCCTCTCTTCGAGGCTGCTGGACAGACCTGGGATGATGAGGGTGAGTACGACCCAGGCATGGCAGTGGTGCTAGCGGAAATGGCGGCGGCGGCCGGCAGCGCGGACACGCAGAACGAGGCAGAAGACGTGGTCAGTGATGATGAAGAGGAGGACGAGGAAGCAGAGCTTGAGGACAGGTTGTAGAGGCTGCAACATAGAATAGGCTATACGGGCGGGATGAACTGCGCAGGTTGCGTGTGGGTGCTTGACGGTGAAGTCCACGCTATGGTTCAAGAATGGCGATGTCATAGACGCAGGAAATGGTTCACCGCGGGTGTTTCACGATGGAGTGAGAGATAGGTAGAGAAGGTGTACATGCTAAGCTCATCCTCCCACCGGAGACCACTTCGCCTAATCCATCTTCTCCGGTACGTCCCCTGCATATTGTAGTCGGAAGTGCAGCAGCACCATTGACCGTGTTGGTGAATGTTAAAGGCCCAAAACAGGATGCGCTAAACCGAAACCGCTCGATGACGTTGGTTTCTGCTGTGGCGTTCTGTAAAGCTCGCTTGCAGGATTCGCCCCTTCTACAAAGGTGAAGGTCTGACTCAACATTCCGCTCGCGCCAAAATAATCCTCAGTCTATCCACACGTAGCTGAGAGCACAAGATGGCAGCAGACGAGGCGCTAGACGTCAACAGCCTCCTCTTGAGGTTGCTTGAGCACGTACACGAGATTCCGGCGGAGGTGAAGGAATTGGTCGTGAAGTTGCCTCGAGCGGCAAAGCTGGAAAGGTCTAGAAACGAAGAGGTCATCAAGGGCATCACAGGGAAGTTGGAGGAAGTGACATCGGAGCTACAGGTTACCAAGAATGCGGCGGTGCAGGAGAAAGGTGGTAGTATGGATGGAGGCGCACTTCAAGCACAAGTTGACCTGCTAAAGGCCGAGCTGCAGAAGGCACAGGAGGTGGGACTCAAAGGCGGCGAGAGCAGCGACTCCGCAACGCTTCGAGCTGAGGTGGCTGCCTTGCGGGCGGAGGTGAAACGTCTTAAGCAGCAGCCGCCAACAGGGCCCGCTGCGATGCGTGACAAGGTCGATGTAGTGGAGGACGCGCCAGCAGCGGTCGCCCAGAAGCCGTCTCCAGCCGCGAAGCGCACCATTCAGTACCTGTTGGAAGGGACGACTCAAGACACCTCAAAGGACAGCAAACAGAGAGCAAACCTCCTACGAGAGGATATAGTCTATAGACGAGAGTCTAGTACGTAGATAGATAGAGAGATTAGACATCTACCCACTCTACACACCTCAGATACAGTTTCAACAGTACCCGGAAGCGCTCCCAGTCGGCCGCAAGCGTGGAGCGGAAGACGTCCTGGCTGGACTGGACGAGGCTCTGAAGAAGCCGAAAGTCGAGTTGGACGGCGGTGCCGCGAGACCGTCCGCTGCAAAGGGGGAAAGAAAAGTGGGTACTCCGCAGTGTGGCAGCTGTCACAAGCGAGATCTCACGTGCGATGGCAAGGCTAGGTGCCAAAACTGTCTTACAAACCCGCATTGTGTCTACAACTGGTGCCTCTCCAGCAATGCCTACAAGCACAAAGGGTGCACTAGGCTGCATCCTGGACAAGAGAAGGATGGAGATGGGAGAGCGAGGAATGCGAAAGGAAGCTGGTAGGAGGCAGTGGCAGCATGTGCTTCGAGGAGGCAGGAGATAGCGAAGGAAGTGCAGAGATTATTCTTGTTTTCTGCAGCAAGCAGACTACTAGAGTAGCGATGCACCACCCGTAAGTAGAGGCGAACAAGTGTTTCAGTAAAATGATGGTGCCCTCGCCGTATAAAAATGTTCAGTGCTCACATCTTTTTCTGCAGAGCCAATGTAGGCGGGTTACAGCTTCGTTCATAATCACAATCCGCGACGCAAGCGAGTCACTCTCCGACAGGTTCAGGAGGCCGATGTGAATAAGGAGTCCGCGGATGACGAATCACGATGCAGCCGAAAACTCTGCATCTCCCCGTTTGCCGTGCCTGCCTTCTCAAAAGTTCTCAGAGTTTCCGGAGATCATTTCAAGTCAACGCCCAGATCGAACATCTCAGTACACACAACTTCGCACTATTCGCCGTACATCGACTTCGAGAGTCCGGCGGCGCCTACGAAATATTTTTTCAACTCACGAAAAAGTCAGAGGTCGACTTTGCAAGACTACCTGCATGAGTTTCCAGGCATGGGTGACCAAAGCGGCAAGAAGCTCAGCGAGCTTCTGTTGGACCTACTTGCGGCGGAAAGTGAGATCCTGTCTCCAGAAGTGCGAACGATCGTTGCTAGTCTGCCGCGTGCCGTCAGAGATGATCGCCAGTCAAACCAGTCCGAGATAAAGCGCTTGCAAGGTGAGCTTGAGGTGTCGAGGACGAAGGCCAGCGAAGAGGCAGAGAAGCGTCTCGCCATCGCTGAAGCAGACGTTTCCGCGCAGACCAAGGCACGCGAGGGTGCTGAGGCGGACGTCCAGCGCTTGGAAGGCGAAGTCCAGGCAGCAAAAGAAGCGGAGACCAGAGCGAGAGAGGGAATGGAGAAGAAGATTGCGCTTGCTGAAGCAGACGTCGAGCGCTTGAAGCGTGAAGTTCAAGCAGTCAAGGAAGCCGGTTTCAAGGCCAAAGAAGAGGCAGAGAAGCGTCTTGCTGTCGCTGAAGCAGAGCTCTCCACGCAGATCAAGGCACACGAGGCTGCTGAGGCGGACCTCGAGCGACTGAAAATTGAGCTCCAAGCGGCGAAGGAAATGGAGTCGAGGGCGAGAAGGGAAATGGAGACGCAGAAGGCGGCCGCGGTGGCAGATATCTCTGCAGAAACCCAGGCCCGCGAGGTCACTGAGGCGGGCATCCGCCACTTGAACAATGAGCTTGAAAAGGCGAGAGAAGCCCTTTCAGAGGCGACGGCGGAGGCCGAGAAACAGCTCGGGACGAGGATTGGTCGTCTGGAAAGGGACCTGGAAGTGGCGAAGAATGCAGCGCAGAAGACTCGTACAAGCTGTGATGCGTATGTCGCCTCGCAAGAACAGAAACGCCAGGCCGCTCAGGATGAGGCAAGGCAGTTGAAAGCAAAGCTTCACGCGGTGGAGCACCAGCAAGCGATGTCGCAGCAGAATCCACCACCAACCCCTCCGGCTCCGCAACGAGGTGAAGCGAAGACAGAGATGGAATTAGCTACCAGTGAGCCTGTCAGCTCGCCGCAGCCGCCTCATCCTCAGCCCGCGCAGCGCAAGCTACCACCTATTCCCCTGACCCTTCGTCCTCAGGATACCCAGCGCAAAACTGAATACCCATCGCCGCTATCAGCTACCCCGTTCGAACCTCACAAGCGCCAGCTTGATCAAGATGGCCTCACCAGTGCTTTGGAGAAACACAAGGGTCCTCCGTCTCCGTTTCAAGGCCAACTGACGACAAAGGCGCCGATTAGCAGCGAGCCTGTTGAGCCTTCGACACAGCAAATTCCTCCTCAGGTCCAGGAGCCCATGCTACATCTACCTCCACAAACTCCGAATGAAGACAGAGTAACCCCTCCGACAACAAATAGGAATGAGCCGACAAAGCCTACGCCACCGCAAGCACGTCCGGATAATGTGCAGACCAAGAAGAGGCCTGCTTGGGTAGACGTATCGGAGGAGGCAGCACCAGGAAGTCGAGCTGTCCAGTCTGCGCCGCATCCGTACGACTACGGTCAGCCCTCGCGGCTCGAACTGAACTTTGCAGCTTCTGCTATCTGTCAGATCGCAACGGAGTCTTCGGCAGCGGCTCGCAGTGAGCCAAGAGAGCTCATGCCGCAGTACGTTCGCGCTCGCGCTGAGGCCACGCAGCGTAGAGCAGAAGATCCATCTCCACTGCCCAAGCAGACCCAGTCCCTCAAGCGTGGAGCAGATACCGACCAGGTCTCCAACAGCCTCCACCACCAAAAGAGGACGAGGACGGACGGCGATGCCGGAAGAGCGACTCCTCGCTGTGGAAATTGCCACACCCGAAAAGCCGCGAACTGTGATGGCAAAGCAAAGTGCCAACATTGCGCCGGGGTTACATGTACATACGGTCTCTGTGGCCGCGGCGATGGCTGTAGGCAGAGAAGTTGCACCTATGTTCACCCTGGGCAGGAGGAAGACGAGGACGGCCGCAACCGGACTGTGAAGAGCCGTTTCGGGGCAAGGAGATAGTGCTACCGAGACTTGACGGTCGACATCGAGCGATACTGTGATACCGCGGTTGAGAATCATGTGGACCTTTTGTGAGGGGCGTAAAAATACGGCTTGCACCATGATCCACCCGGGCCAGGAGGCAGATGAGTTGGGCCGTCAACGTCAACTTAGCGATCGCCAGAGATGGTAGTAGGTTGTTGGGAGGACGGCGCGAACAAGACGGTGCAAGACCTGACCCTGATCGTACGATGGTTGCGCGCAACGAGAGAGAAGAGCACCATGATATGATGATGCATTGAGGCGAGCATCCGATTGGGTAATCAGCCACATAAGTAGCATTCAATGTCGTCCCGTCACCACGATGGATGTGTCTGTGCCCTAGCCAATATATCCATGAGAAAGGTGCTATTCACCCAAGGCCTCAGAGAGACTGTAATCTTGCTCCATAGTTCGTGCCTGCTGTATCCGGACTTGCAGATTGTTGCTTTACAGTGTCGGGGTATCCATCCGGAACCCGGGAGGAAGTTGACTTTCTTGCCGCTTAACGATGAACATAACGACAGGACACGATATGTCCAAACACGCGACTCTCACCTATTAATAAGTATGCAGTTGGCTTGCAGGACAGAGTGCTATGGTTCTGCGGGGATCGCGAGTCGCGACAGAGTTGCAATCTCCGCAAAGCTTGCTGGCTGTGCCGTCGACTTGCCGCCGCGGCCCTTTCCCTCGTGCTTGGTGACAACTACTTCATGTAACCCCAAACCTTCAACACCGTCCAGCTTCACCGTCACCGCAAGCGCTAGCGTTGTGGTGGCCGCGGCCAGACTAGTCTCTCGACTGGTAGACCGTCTCGATCATGTCTTCCACTGGGAGATTTTGCACAAAGATGGCATATTGCCAAGGGGCTACCCGACTGCCCTCACGCATGATCTTGTCTACAGCGTGCTGCCTCACACTGGCTTTACACTCAACAGACGGGCTAACAAAGCCATCAATTGTACCGAGGTCGTTGCAGTCCCGCGACAGTCATAAAGAAGGAAGACCTTTGCCAATATCCACCACTACGCTTGAGAACAGGACGCCTATGCTGACTTCCTATCAAAAACTCTGAGTATAATTCTTCGCTCATCGATCATACCGATTCGGCCACGCACAGAACCTACAACAAGCAGCTGTGGCGGAGCAGACGCAATAACTCCACTATGCTCATCAAGGTTCTTGCCTCTGCTTTGGCCCTAGCCGCCATTACTTCTGCACAGTCGCCGGGCCTGAATCCTGTAGTCGACATAGCAACGTGTTCCAGTATGGCTGTATTACTGGAGACAGTGGCAGCTGCAGCACGAACGGCACTGGTGCCACCGGCGTCGGTACGTATATCAATAGGTGGCACCCTTGGAGGTCGTCTCGGATACATGAGTATACTGTTGTGTAGCAACCTTTGGAAGGTCGTCTCAGATACTTGTGACTGGAGCTAAGTTTTTGGGGATCTCAGTCATCTCTTACAACCCTCGCTTTTCTCGAAAGGCACACGGCAATCTCAGGTGTCTGAGACAGCCTCCGTGGGTACAAAGGTTGGCAGATGTCTCCGAAAGCATGCGACAGTATCAGTGACTGAGGCGGCCTCTGTGTGCAACTCGATTGGTAGACCTCTTGCAGGCCGTCTGAGGCATTTAGAACCCTTCAAGACCATGTGAGACATCCGCTGACCCTCACACCCATTGCTTTTAGGCATTGCAAGCCAAGTGATCAACATATCGAACTCGTCTGCGATCTCACTTACTCTCATCGACGGAAGCCCGGACGGCAGCTTCTATCCATACAAATTCACGACTAAGACTCTGTATGCTGGGAGCGATCCCGATATCGACTACTCCGACCTCCAACCAGTATGCGCTCTAATGATGCAATACCAAGGCCAAACTTTCCCGTTCTCCCAGTCAGGCTTAGGCGCGATCGATGCCAACACGACTGCCTGCCCGGATTTCTTCAGCGGCGTCAACGACAAAAGTTGTCTCCGAACGCTGATGACCGGGATCAGAGCTTTTGAGTATGAAAGCGACGGTACACAGACTCGGTGCCAGGCCCTAGCTCAATTCGTCGAGGCCACTCTACAAGAGAGAGACCTCGCCTTCTGTTCCTACTACTCCAGCCTTATCTCGGTCTCTGGAGGGGCAGTCAGTGGCTCTGATACCACATCGGACGCCTCCCTGCCCGACGGAAACGACTCTTGCCAACCAACTGGCTCCCGCACGGGCTCGACGGACAGACTTCGCAACATCACTTCCGCAGTCCAAGTGCTGCACTCGAACTCCTCAGCGAGCGAGATCACTGATATGGGTGGTCGTACGGGCATGACTCCTATCGTAAGCGTTGTGTATAACGACGAGGACGATACGAGCCCGGATGTGCAAGTCTTCTGTATGCGCACGCTCTCACCCGAGGGATATGAGCTGCCCTTTCAGCAAGTGAACTTCGACGGTACGAGAGGCACGGTGGATGCGAAGAGTGGCGCAAGCCGTATGCGGATCTCAGGTGTACTGGTTGTGTTAGCCGGTATGCTTGTCATGTTCCTCTGGTAGTGACCTTGACATGAGCAAGCGATGTGTTGGTACAGCCGGTGTACAAAGACTTAATGGCAGCTTTGGTTGAGATAGGAGATCTAATTACGATGTCATGTATCTTCCGAACATCGAATCCACCACTTCTGTCGCACTCACCCTTGGGTCGCACAAAGGACATTCGTCTCCACTCTTGGCTAAACCCGCGCCGGCCTGGCTGCCCTCCATTTCGTGATCTCCGTGCGTCTCTGATCTCCTCTTTTTTCTAGTGTGACCCGCTCTCACTCACGTGAGCGGGTAGACTACTGCGATCCTTGGTAAGGGATGAACCCAGCTTCTGTGGTGGAGCCGGACGACGGCAGCCTTCCGAAGGTACACATGAGCTGGAGACGATTCACATGAGGACGTACGAGAGTATGAGAGTGAAAAAGTATCAGGAATGGCGAGATTACGAGAGAATGCGCAGTAAGAGCAAAGATGACGAGTGACGTGTGAGAGATGGATGTCGAGAGACAAGTCCCGTGCATAGGATCGCCCGTTCTTCACTTTATGGCTGTCAGTATGTTGAGCGCTGGAAACGTAGACATGCAGTCGGCAGCCACGAGCGTGTTTTGTGCTTGAGCTCGAACGTACTGTAACTCCCCATCATTCGTGCCTGCCGTATGCGGACGCTGGTCTTCTGCTGCTCCACAGTCTCGGCGTTTCCAGCCCGGACTATGCGTGAATCATGTGAATGGCGGATGCGATTACGTCACATCGAATGATCCTTCCGTTTGTCGTGCGGGTCGAAACTTCATACAAATTCTTGAGACTGGCGTTCACCTTCCCTCAACCTCTCATGATCTAACCGCTCGGGATGCGCACCTTCGCACCGCAGACATGACAGACTCAAGCAGCAAAGATATCAGCAAGCTGCACCTAGAACTGCTGGAGCATCTTCACGAGCTGTCTCCAGAAGCGAGAGAGATTGTCATCGCCTTGCCGCGCGCTGCGAAAGCTCAACGCTTGGCGACCGAAGCGGCGATTGAAGGTTTGAAGGAGGAGCTTGCTGCAGTGAAGAAAGATCTGGAGGATGTAAAGCAGCAGGCTTCCGTCAGCGACAGCCAGGCCAACGCACGGATCCAGGACGATGTTGCTGAGCAGAAGAGAGGTCGCGAAGCTGCCGAAGCGGAGGTTGGATCGTTGAAACAGGAGCTTCGCGATTTGAAGGCAGTCGAGGCGGAAACTAAGCGCCTGAATAGCGAGCTCAGTGCGGCGAAGGAGGCAGAGAAGCGTGGCGCGATCGAGACACAGACTAAGGCCCGCGAAGCTGCACAGCGTGAAGTGCAGGTTCTGGAAGGCAGACTTAAAAAGGCGCAGGAGGGGACCGATCACTTCTATGAGGAAGCACGACTCGCTGGAGTGAAGCGGCTGGAGGAGCGTGCAGAGGCAGAGAAGGCCATCGCGTCGGAGAAGCAGGCTCGTCAAACTGCTGAGGCGGAAATCGAGCGCTTGAAAGCGCAAATCCAAGCAAAGGAGAAGAAGAAGGAGAAGAGGAAGGAGGCGCGGCAGGCTGCCGAGAAGGGTGCATTGCAGGCAGAAGCCGAGGAGTCGCAGGTCAAGCCACGGACAGATGCGTCTTCGAGCCCAAAGCCGCTTTCAGTGCGTACTAGCACGGGGAAGGTGGCGAAAGTAGCTGGCGGTGAACCTGCGAAGTCATCGTCACAGCGTCCTCAGGATGTGCCATCGAAACAACCACTAGCCTCTCCGATTGCGCCCCAGGACACAGCAAAGACGGAAACAGCAGCCAACGGTTCGCGCGCAGAGTCTATGATGCCGTCTGCTGCCCTCATCCAGGATCCAAAGCTGCCTGGCCCACAACAGCTTGGTGCAGATCAAGGCACCCAGCCTGTACCAACATGGCTGCATCCGCCGACGCCGCAGGAGATTGCGGCACTCCGGCAAAGATATCATCAGATACAGGAGTCTAGCGATGACCAGATACGCGAAGTCGTGTGGGAGGACCGGCAGAGGAGGCATGTGACTCAGATGCAGCAACGGCAGCAGGATTTGCAGAATGCGCAGACGCAGACCGCACAACAGAAAGAAAAAGGCGCGAATCCACAACAAGCGCAGCAGCCGGGTAATCAGGCACCCGGACAACAGGCTGCTCGTGTTCAGACCCAGCAGCCAAAGCGGGTAGTTGCATCACCGGCTTCGGCTCAGGACACAGCGAAGCCAGCAGCCGGCGGCAAGCCTCTATGCAGATCAACAACCCATATGACATGCAGCCAAAGCAGCCGCCGGTCACTTCCGCTGCTGTTCCAGCAAAAGTGACATCCGGATCAAAGACCGCTGAAAGGTTCCAACACAGCCATCCCAGCCACCACCTCAGCAGTGCGGAGCGGAAGTCCCAGACTCTCTCCCCAAGCCAGCGCAAACTCGTAAGCGTGGACCGGAGCCTGATTCGCTAGCCGACTCTCTTCAGCTGGACATGAAGCGTCCGAAGATAGAAGGCACAATGAAGAGAAGAACTCCTCAGTGCGAGACTTGCTACAGTAAGAACAGGTCTTTTTGCAATGGCAAGGCCAACTGCCAATACTGCAGAGGAACCACGTGTTTGTACACTATGTGCAAACGTGATGAGGCGTGTAAGGAGGCGGGGTGTTCTAAGGTCCATCCTGAGCAGAAGAAGGACGGGGATGGGTGCTCCAGGCACATGAAGAAGTCTTAGGCTGCGAGGTGGTAGGCTAACGCTTGCGAGGGGACGGGCTGGAGGGGTGATCCAGAATCCACACAGCAGAGACTGGAGACCTGTATGATGCGAGAAGCTGACTGACGGTGCCGAATAGCCAGAAACTGGAAAGCGTTCCATCGATGAGGTCGAGACGGCTGGTTGGGACTTACGGTGTGCGGTGCACCGTGCACAAGAAGGGTGTGAGTTGACTGCTCACGATGAGAGTATACAATATTGAGTAGACAAGCTTGCAATGCTCGTTTACGCAAGATGGCACTCCGTGTCTCAGTCGTAGGTTCCAATAAGTAGACACCATGTTCATAGCTTCGTAAGCCATTCTCCGTTTGAAGGTGGCGAACGATATCGTGGTGCTATACACTGGTAACTCGCAGTTTGACTGTAGTATGCAATGTGCCTCCACCATAGACACGGCCGTTCTCTGTTATCATGAATAGCATGTGAATGCCAAGCTTTGATTGACAAGGAGCTTGCCGATTACGTCACATCGCACAATCTCGCCGGTTGTCGTGCCTGCCAAAATCTCGTACAAAGTCTTCATGACTGACGTCCACCCTCACTTTCTCAAGACAAACGTCTTTCAACGCCAATATGAGCGGCCCAGGCCGTGACAAGGTCGACGATTTCGTCGGTAAGCTGCTCCAGCATGCGCAAGATGGACAAACCCTCGCCACTGCCCTGGACCGAGCCACCATGTCCGAACGCCTGGCGGATCAGGGGAAGATCGAGCGCCTAAAGGCTAAAATTGAAGCGATGGAGATGGAGCTAGACGAGTCCACGTACAGTTACGAGAGCCTGGAGCATGAAAATCAGGAGATGGCCGCCGAGCTTGCGACCGAGAAACAAGCCCGCAGAGGTGCAGAGGCGGAGGCAAAACGCTTGACAGGGATGCTTCGAGCGAAAGACCGGGGTGATCCGCGGACCACTAACGCGGCCGGCAAAGGTCCACCTCAGGCAGTAGGAGGATCTCCGCAGGTGGGCAATAGACAGGTTCCGCCGGTCAGAGTGCTTCCAGGTACACATTCCGGATCATCACTGTCGGCTCCACGGCCAAGCAATGCGGTGAGTGCAACACAGGCCAGCGACAAGGCAGTGAAGCCAAAGGTGCGGCTGCAGCGGCCTCCGCCTCCGGCCATGCAGCCCAAGCAGCGGCCTATATCTGTTCACCCGCCACCGGCTACATCTCCCCTTTTCTGCACACCTCTGCCATCACCATCACCTGCAGCACCGCGCCAAGACACGGCCGAGACCGAGACACAGGCAACCAGCCAAGCCTCGTCACCGAAGCAGTGGCGCCCCCAGGTCCCACAGCTAAAAGCAGCACCAGCGCCCGTGCCTCCGCGCAATGTCAATGCGAAGACAGAGACCAAAGCCACTCGTCCAACGGCCGATACACCACAGCAGCCCCGTCTTCAGGCTCCAAGACCGCTCAAGTCTTCTTCTGCTACTCCAGCTCCATGTCAGAACACAGCTGCGACGCAAGCATCAACCACTGGATCGAAGCCTCCATCCCATCAACCGACCCAGCAGGCCGCGCAGCCTGCGCCACGTGCGCCGACTCTACGCCGCAGTACAGGCAAAGCAGGCACAGGGGCGCCAGCCGCTGGGAGAGTGACGCTGAAGCTCAAGTCCGGCATAGCGGCTCCGCCACCAAGAGCAAACTATCCGACACCTCCCCCCAAGGCCCTGCCGCAGCCACGCAAGCGTAAGCCCGAGCAAGAAGCACCTTCCACCTCGCCTCAAGACCCCAAGCGTCTCAAAACAGAAGCCAGAATCCAACAACTCGGGTTGACCTATGCAGATTGCGTTATCCGGAGGCACAAAGGCTGCAACGGGAAGGCGAACTGCCAACACTGCGCCATAGACGATGACTGCAGCTACTTCGTCTGTAGAGAAGAAGAAGACTGCGACGGCATGTTATGCCATCGGATGCATCCGGGCCAGGAGTATGATGAGGATGGGGGTCGCCGGGAGAGGTACGAATACTAGTACTGTATGATGATGGGGTAAGCAGGCGCTGGAGAAGAGTTCGTGGGGTGCGAAATCCGAGGGCATGAGATATGCGAGTGTGACCGGCGAAGGGCATGCGGTGGAAGCGAGGAGCGGAGGTAGATGGTGAGATCGAGGTAGCGCTGCGCTCATTTTAGTAGTGTAGCGTAGTATCTTGGATACCACGGAATTGGTCATGCGGCCAGGCTTCCTGAATTCGCAGATGCCTATTGCCCTATAGACCGAACCCCCTTTGTACATTCGTGCCTACCCTATCCAGAAGTTGCCTATTCGTGCTCCGCATCCTAGCGATCGTCGATCTCGCATGGCACCACCATGTCACCGCCGGCGCACACTCCGCCCATCTGCAAGTGTGGTAGTACAGGCAATGACAGTATCTCGGTAAGCACTTTGCAGCGGCACTGCACGGCTCGGGCAACCTGATTCAGCAGCTCGTAGGCGACCTTGCAGCATAGCTCCTAGGACATGGCGCATTGGCAGGGGTTGATGGTGGGCTGCACGTTGCTTTTGCGTCATGCTTGCCAGATCGCGTAGATGCCATGACCGGGGGCGTGTACGCGCAGCAACAGTGCAGCACCTGGCAACGAAGATGTATGATGTGTTAGATGAGGTGTGAAGAGAAGAGTGAGGTCGTCTCCAACTTTCACATGTCATCGCCGTTCTCGGGCCGAAAGAACAAAAGCCGGGGATTCGCGGAGAGAGTTCTCGGCAGGCCGGATGCGAACGGAAACGATTTGCTTGACCTTCAAGCACCCTCGGGTTGGTCCAAATGCGATTACATCCGTACATGCGCTTCACTGCCGACAATAGGCGATTCTATATTGTTTCGTAATTACTGCGGCGGGACCGTGGTAGCTGGTGGGACCAAAGAGCGAAGCAATAGGCCGCCGCTCATACCAACTTCGAGGCTAACGAGGAAAGCAAGCGATTGCGAACAGAGGAACACAACACTGAAGGAGAGCGCAAACTTGAAAGGCACCGAGCGATTGGACTTGCATCAAACAGTCCTGGGGACTGGGCACACAAAGTGAGAGCGAGGATCGAGCAGGGAGTCACCGTTCGCAAACTCACCACCACCGCCAACATGCCAACCCAAAGACCCTTCCTCAGCAACTTTCTCGCAGCATTCCGAGCCCACTCCGCCCAAATACCCAAAGCCTCGCCCTCTATATCTTCCTCCGCGGCCGTAGCATCATCGGCGACAATCTGGACCTCCGCAGGCGCATCAAATGCCAAATCACAAGCTCAATCAGGTTCCGAGCACTCAGTCACAAGCCCGCGACCAATAAACCAAAAGACCAACCCATACAACACATCCTCCTCAACCGCAGCACAAGACAGACAACTCCAGCATATCGTAAGTCCGTCTACCCACTTACCGCGATCACCATCCTCCACCGGCCTACCCGTCTATGGCCCGCCCAACAAACCACAACAACCGAGCTACCCTCAATCCTCCTACTCTACCTCTCAGGAATCTAGGATGGGAAGAAGAAGAGGTAGCGATAGCTCCTCCGACTCTGGTGGGTTTCGGGAAGTCAGGGCAGGAGGCAATGAGAAGTGGTTCATTGGTGGGAGGACGGCGGGAGGGGAAGAGAAATACTATAAGTTGAGTATGGTCAAGAGGGAGAGGAGTGCCGATCGGATCTCGGCTGATCGGCTAAGTCTTTGAGGTTTGGGTTAGCTGGGCTGGGCTGGGGTTTTACTGCAAGGCGTTATGGGGTGGTGTACATACTGAGATCACTACTCGGTCTTGGGACGGAAGAAGGGTTTGGAACGCTCAGAGCAACATAGAGGGCGTGGGCACGATGTTACGGCGGATGAATGATGTACATGACGTACAAAAGCGATATCAAAGCTACTACGCGAACACCCTCACATATTACCAGCGAGTACGGAAAGTGAAACAGAATTGGCAAAGGTAAGTGGATGAGGTATGTACTTGGTCTCATTGTCTGGATCCGTTGCAATTCCCTGCACCGCTGATATTCCTTGGCCTTCTACGTCTCTATATCATTCCTCACGCCTCCATTATTCAGTGCGTCTATCATAGCAAAGACGCAAGCAGCACCAGCCAGAGGCGCTACGGACGCAATCTCGTGACCCTAGGTCTGGAGGGATGGTGAGCACGCAGTGGCCAGTCGTCCGGCACAGCCGGCACAGTCGGTACACCCACATCTGACTGTCTCTCCTGCATCTCACCAATACAATCGCTCTGGTGACCTGGCCGCACACGTCCGGACTCATCATCTTCCATACTGGTGCGACTGGTGCGACCGGAGCTTGGCGAACGCCTGCTTTTGTTTGGACTAGGAGTGGGAGCGGGTGATGTGTTGCGATACCATTGGCCGAGGTGCGCGCGTGCTTGCCCTGTTCGTCTGCGGCGGAGGCATTTGGTTAGGATGATTAGGGTTAAGATGCCGAGGAGCGCTAAGGAGCATGCGGTGACGAAGATTGCTATTGTTGTTGCCTTTACTTTCTCGCTGGTATGTCGGCGGACGAGCTTGAGGGAGCTGGTCGCCGTGTGAGTCGACGTGCTTGTCGATAAGCTCAAGAAGCGGGAGGAGAACGCAGTATTCGCCAATATGTGTTTTGCGGGTGCAGAGTAGTAAGAGGATTTGTGAAGGATGTGCAGTATGCTCGGCATGACTGCTTCTCTCTTCCGCTACACTTCCAGAGTGCTTTGGACCTGCAGTTTGCGAAGAATGGAAGTTGAATACTGTGGAACCTGCACAAGCGTATCAAGCGACGATCTCAAACGGGCAAGAGGGACTGGGAGACACAAGTACCAGAAGACTAGTTGGGCTTGAGCTTTCAAGTACGAGCTCTGGGACAGAGGCATTGTGTCCGGGAGGTTGAGGATACAATGCACGAGCGACGCTGCCATCAAGGCTGACGGGAACAAAGAAACATTCTGGCTTTGTTTCGCGGCGTCGTTCGGACTGCTCAATCCTGTAGCGAAAGGGAGGTTATTACCGGGCAGTGACATAGCACCGACTACTTCCAGGAGATAGACATGGAAAGCTTAATGGGTGGCAAGATAAACGTCTTCAACGGATTCTGAGTACTACGCTACGACATCTACTTCACCTCTCATCCAGCTTCGGAATGATCCCGCCGCTTCTGTTCTGCTCAGCCGCTTTAGCAGAAGAACTCCCTCGACTCCCTCGCAGACGGCGCACCGAAGCCGCCCACATGGTTCCTGCCAGAATGATAGCTAGGTGGCGGCGTGCTCATCACACTCCCTCGATCCTGAATCTCGTACCCGGCTAATCCGGCCTCCTCGTCTGGCAGCCTAGAGCGACCGGATCGACCACTCATAACGTATGATCTCCCGTACCCATCGCCTGGACCGCATTGCCCGTTCGAGTACCAGCCCTCATGATGCGTCCGCCTTGATCTCCCGCGCTCATACCCCTGCCGCCTGCCATGAGCTTTGCGCTCAACATTCTCCCTGTGATTAGATCGAATGGCGCAGCATTTGATGAGGATGAAGACGGCGATGGCGCTTACAGCTAATAGAAAGACGAAGAGGAGTGAGTTGCTGCCGTCGTCGCGGCGGACGAGCTTTGGTGCGGTGGTTCTGGTCATGGTAGACTTGGCGAACGACCAGGAGCGAGCGAGGTAGGAAGCTGCTATTGAGGCACGCCAGCTGGGTTGTCCGCTGGAGGACGGCATGGTAGAGTTGGAGGTGGTCGTGGTCGTGGCGTACTAGGAGCTGGCATGGAGGGTGTGCAGTAAGCTCATGCCTGGCATGGCTGCGATGACTGGCTTTTGCTCTGCTGTTGTTTGGATGTTTGGGTTGCTGATGCGGCGTGCTGGATTGGATACCGAGAACGAAATGTGCACAGTGTCTTGGGTGGTGATGGATGGTGATGGTCTGGTTCTGGCACAAATGCAGGCCCGGACTGGGTTCAAGTACCAGCGCCAATGACAAGACATTGTGTTCTACGGACGGGAACACAAAAGACAGGTGAAGGCTGCCAAGCGGCTGGAGAGTAGTCGTCGAGTGCAGTATCGACAAAGACACAACGACCTTGTTCGGCGTCTGACAGCTTGACGAGGTCATCCAATGGGGAGGGGTGTACTGGCGGCAGCTGGGTACCGATGGATCGTCGAATAGAGGGTTACAGAGCCTAGCTCAACAGTTGTATTGACGAAGTGGTACGGATCAGGGCTGCAAAGGGTTTTGGGATTCACATTTGGTGGCGGAAAATCTCTCTAATGTCACAAAAAGCTATCAATCGCATCTCATCCTGGCCATCGCCGGAATCACGTCTTCTTAGACGACTCGCCGAGCCTTTCTTTTTCTCGCTCTCCCTTCATTCCTCAGATCGTGCTTACTGGCCACGCAGTGCCTCCTCGAAGCTTATACCCAGCCCCACCGCCTGTGGTCCGGTCAAGCATGCCTCAGAATAGCTCGGTGGTCCTGCCTCGGACTGCGCCATTGGCATCATCTCGTAGACGTACGCGCCGGCCTCCTCATCACTGAGACGACTACGACGGCTGGAGCGCTCGCGGACAAGATAGTCAATCGCATGGTTGATCCCAAGGAAGTCGAGGAAGGCCATCAACAAGCAGATCGCGAAGATGACCAGGGCGAGGATGAGTGCTGCAAGGGCCAGCAGGGTGAGGGTCATGACGACGGTGTCAGCGATGTCCATGATGGAGGACTCCATGTCTCTCGTCGAGAGGGAGCGTGTGGCGATGCTTGCGGATGCTCCTGCTGGGGTGGTGTGGTAGTAGGAGGAGGTGTGCATGCTGCGGAGTAGGTTGGGCATGGCTTCTGCTTGCTTAGTTCGGTTTGGTTGCGGTTTCTTGTTGACTGTCTTGTGATTTGAGTTGCTGTAGACTTAGGGATGTAAGTCTCGATGAATAAGAGTCGTGGATTCGTTGCTGGAAGGAGAGGAAAAAGGCAGGACCGACACATACTTATGTATCTACCAACGAAACACTGGAAACAACAGATAACACATTGTGCAGGTGAAGACTATGCCATAGTCAAACGAAAGGAGCATTCACAGGGCGGTCACAATAGCATTGTGTGCATCGGTGAGCTACCTACAGTCTGGTCAGCATTAGGAAACGAATAACGACAGCCTACTCAATGCTGGCAGCGGATTGTCTGGCCCTCGGCTCATGATGGCCAATCTGGTTGGTGGGAGTGGGAATAGAAAGCGCAGGATGATGAACTTGTTATGGGGACAGCACGCAGTGTGGCTGTGTTACAGATGGCTATCGAAACTTGTTGTATTGCTCACCGTCCTGTGCGTCAGCAAAAGCCTCTCGTCGCTAAGACACCGGATCATCGCTGACTTAGACAGAGTGTCTCCTCACACCCGCACAAGCCTCATCGTAACTCGGTGGACCTGCTGGAAGCATCTCATTTTCGCAGATGATCTCTACGATCTCGACGAGCTCGAACTGATTGCCGTCGACATCCTGGACCAGCCCGAGAGGGAGCTCGAAGTAGCCGGCCTCCTCGTCGGCCTGACGAGTTTGCATGTCAGTGTGCAGCATCCCTAGCACGGCGGCGAGGATGAGGCACCCAAGGACGACGCCGAGGGTCAGGGTAAGGCATGACATGGCGTTAGTGTCGCTCATACCGTTGAAGGCGGAGCGTGGCTGGATGCTTGCTGTTGATGGTAGGGTGTGGTAGTAGGAGGTGGTGTGGAGGCTGTGGAGTAAGTTCGGCATGGCTGTTGCTTGCTTCGGTCTCTGTTGGGTTGGGCTTGAGTTGCGGTTGGCTTGGTTGCATTCGGTGTGATGTGAGTTGCTGTGGACCTGCACAGCTGTTGATGTAAGATTTGATGGTGTGAATAGCGAGGGAGACCTGACAGGGTGGTACCTCTACACTTATACTCATAGCCTTCAGTGTGTTCCTTTTCCCGTTGCTAGCAGGCGAACAAGACATTGTAAGAGTGAAGACTATGGCATTGTTAGGAGCGAGAAGTTTGACCACACGAGGACAAAGGCACTGTCTCCAGTACTCCCCCTTCGCTGGCCTACGCGTTGTGAGTGCTTGGTGGCAACTGTTCCAGTACATCGTAGTTATGCTCGGTCATCGTACCAGTCGGTTGTAGTTCTACAAGCCTAGTAAGGCTTTTGTTGCGCGCTGCGCGTATGCGAAACAGAAAATCGAGAAAGTGAAGTCAAATCGCTTTGTCGTCTTTGATTGGTCAAAGTACTGCACGTGACCATGTAACCATCCCTGCTGTTAAAGTCCCCGCGAATGCGATCTTCAAGGGTCTTCCTGAACATCTACCAACTTTGGGCTGAACGCGTCCTGTGTTCTTGTTCGCGCGTCTTACGATCGAAGACTCTGTTTACATCGTTACCTGAGGTGTACATCTTTGGGAAGAAGCCTTGGATGAAGCATCCGCCGAGGACGACCACGAGGGACTCAACGTAACGCCGGCAACACGACCGTTGGAAAGTCTCAGTCTTGAGCTTCATAAACAATCACAAAGGCAGTAGGTACACGGACTTCCCCAAAACATACCAAGCGGCGGCGGTTCAGCGGAGAAAAACGGGCAGACGATTTGTGGATTGGAGGATCAGCTTTGCACGACTGTCTCACCTTCTAATACAATGCAGAGCAACGCACCGCATCTTCAACCGCAGCGATCCATGGAAGAGCCACCGCCAGTACCACCCAAAGACACGCCAAAGTCCTTGTCGAAAACTCCCACTATGGACATCGACCAGCCACCTCCGAGCAGTTCGAAGCGCAAGCGAGAGGCTCACGACGACACCATCTACGAGTACCGCAATGGCAACCTCGAGCCAGTTGATCCGGACGCGCATTCACCAAAGCGGACCCGCTCGAACCTCAAGCAGAGTGATACTGAACACTCGGAAGACACCACGCCAGCCAAGCAGCGCACTATCAAACGTAAGAAGAAGGTAGGCAATCTGTCGAATGTCAACCTGAGGCACGCGGCAGAGCAGCAGAGGCAAGCCAAGGAGCAGGAAGCTAGAGAATCGAGGTTTCGGGAGGGCAGCCTGACGGATAGGCCGAGCGAGAAGCCGCCGAGTGCTTTCACACGCATGATCCGGACCGACAGCGGACACATCAAGCAGATTGATGAGCTGATGGAGGGCTACAATGATGATACGGTTGAGCCGCAAGACACTGTTGAGGTGGAGGTACAGCAGGAGAAGGCTCTGCTGCCACAGAGAGTCGACGAGATCGCTGCTGCGCAGACAGCACAGAAAGAGGATGCAAGCGGCTTCTTCCGTTTCGGGCGCTCCTTCGCTCACAACTTTCACCCTGTTACGCTGTGGAACAAGATGTGGAACGAGACAAGGGAGGACCTGATCCGGCAGAACATGGAGGAGGCTGAGCGCAAGCGGAAACAGAAGGAAGAAGCGGAGGCTCTGTACGCCCAGATGAAGCAGGCGGGTCAATTCTCTTTCAAGCCTGTCGGCAACACCAGGGACGCCCACAACGCCAGCGAGAGCTCTACGATGCGCGATTCGGCTGTAGTCATCGACAGCGCACGTACGTCGACGGTGAGCGTGGACCAGCAGCGCGCCGATTCCCGCAACTCTCAGCTCCTACAGCCACCTGCCAAGGACGACGTCTCCAGCCACTCCGGCAGCGAGGTCCCGGACACTGCATCCAAGTCGAAGGGCACATTCAGGGGTCGTTTCTCATTCAAGAAGCCATCCGTCTCCAATCTCAAGGATGGCCTGAAGCGCGCCTCATCCCACGTCAACCTTGCCGCTGCCGCTGCCGCCGGCGCAAACCGCGAATCCTCATCTTCCGTCTCGCCAGTCAAGGGCGAGTTCGACCAATCCACGCTTAGACGCTCGGAGTCGAAGTACGACCTCAAGAAGCAGAACAAGCTCTCCAAGCGAGTCAGCAACCTCGAAACGAAGCTCCAGCAAGCGAGGAGGGAGCTGGATGAGGCATTGGTTGAGGCTTCTCCGGCGCCCAAGCTGGGTACGTAAGTTTGAGGTGCAGATCATCCTGTAAGGACGATGCTAATGATTGGCAGGAAACAAGTACGAACGGTTCACTCCGCAGAGTACTCTGAAGAGACCCCGGTTCGTGCCAGGCAAGCTGCCGAGTCTGCCCAGTGAGCGCATATTGAACCCGGAGCAACTGGGGTTTGGTGATGATGAAGCGAGCCCAGAGAAGAACGCGAGTGAAGTTCAGCCACGCAAAGCGGTTGATCTGAGTCCAGCTAGGGACATTGACGACATGCAAGATGAAGCTACTCTGAAGGCCAGACTCAACCGACAGTATCCACCACGCGCGGCTAGTCTCTTCAAGCTGGACAACGACAACATCTCTCACTTGCCTCTGACTGAACTCAACAACACCCACAAGACTGAGAACGAGACCAGCGAGCCCACACAGTTTACCAGCGACAACCCTACCGAGATGGACCCCAACAGCATCACCAACTTCACGTCTGACAGCGCGCCGGCGATGGCAACCCAGCCATCAAGCGACTACGCCACCCTCGACGCCAAACTCAAGGCGCTCGACAAGAACATCGAGGTCGCCAAGAAGCCAGCCACCAAGAGCAAGAAGCGCAAGTCGGATGACGACCTCCCGTTCAAGCCAGGGCGAACTTCCACCGATGATGACGATGCGGAGTGGCAGGAGGCCAATGCCAATGTCACGCCACGCAAGAAGAAGAAGCCCAACAGCAAAGTCAATAGCAGTAGCCCGCAGCAGTCAAAGCGTGCAAAGGGTGCTAAGAGCCAGCAGAGCTCTCCCAAGCGCGGTGCGGCAGTGAACGGGACGAGGAGCAAGCTCGCCACTAGCGATGCTGCTGACGACGAGGAGAAGTACAGCGAGGCCGAAGAGGAGCAGGACACCATGGCCAGTGCAGTCCCGGAGGAGACAGAAGTCTCTGGCCGCCGCAGCATGGACTCTCTGGGCCAACCTCTCGAGCCGCTGCTGGAAGAGGAAGAGGAGATTACCACGACAACTACCGTTCGCCTTCCGCTGAACGACGAACCCTCGAAGCCTACAGCCATGGCCACACCAGCCCGCTACAGCCGCCGCACAGGTCGCTCGCGCAGCCCGGCGAAGCGTGGTGCTGAGGAGGCGCTGTTCACTCGTGCCGCTGAGGCGGCTCAGGGTAGACGTCCGGGACGCTCGACTAGCCCACCGCCGTTAAATGGTGGTGGGTATGAGTTGGTTAATGGCGCTGTGAGCGTGAAGCCTGGTGTGGGGGATGTGCCGGGGCTGCCGAATAGAAACGGGGCGACTGTGTCTGGTGCAGAGGTCAAGACGATGATGGAGGCGACAGTCGAGCAGACCGCTGCGGAGAAGGAGGCGTTTGAGTGGCCGGAGGATGTGTTCTAGTCGAACCATGACTGGTCAGGGCGAAAAGAAGTGGAGAGAGGAGGGTGGTGGTGGTGGAGGTGTGCATACGGTACAGGCGAGCTTTTGTGCATTCGACGAGGACACGGCGTTGAATGATGATGCTTCTACGGCCAGGAACTTGCTGCTTTGGTTGCTTTGAGCCTGCTGCTATCTTGGATTGCAGCTGGATTGCAGCGTTCAACAAGCGAGGCTGCATGGCGTTACTTGGGCACATACTTGGCTTTACGGGAAGGCTTATGGCGTCACGGAGAGGTTGATTAGCGGAGAGAGTCTTGTACATTATGAGACATTCGACGGTTGTAATACTCTTGCTTCAAACTGCACCCCTGCTCGTAACGCTGTGCATGCGGTTCTCCTTTGGCTTCGCTTGTTTGTCATCCCGCGGCTAGCGGCAACCCGACGGAGGCCGAAACACCGATGCTTCGGTGAGCGTCTGTCTAGAACTCACACCACGCCTTTCCAATGCCAGTTACATTGGGCGCGAGGTTTGTGTCAAGGGCAGGCCATTGTGGAAACTTTGCTCTCGTCAAATACGCCAGATGACCCACAGACCGAATGGCGATAGCTGCCCGATCCACCGCGGTAGATTGCCCGTACTCAGGCTGGTGTAAGAAAGGCCAAGTTCGTGATTCTTTCCTCATACACCTCTTGTTCTCTCTCCCAACACTTTGCAAGACACGCAACGCCCAGATTCATACGAGACGATGGCTTCCGCCGCAGCGTACTACACTCCTCGCATCTTGCTCACCTGGGTCGCACTGATCACAGCCATCGTACCCTTCATCGCGGACTACAATGAGACGCATGTCTTCAACCCCAAATGGCCAGGTCAGCCTTTCACCTCTTCCAAACCCTTCAATTTAACAAGAATCAGCTCCACTGACACTGATGTGTAGGACACGCAAAGTTCCACAACGGCCAAACAATGTCGATGGGCTTCTACCTGGGTGTTTGCACACTGTGGAAGACATGGTATCACACTGAAAACGACAATCTCTGGACTGCGACGGTGATTGCCGCAGCGTACTATGTCACACAGGGGAGTGCGTACTATTACCCTGGGGCGACGGCGTGGGACCCGCCACAGCATTTCAGTGTGCCGTACGTACATCTCGCGGTCGTGTTGCCGATGTTGAGTTTTGTGGGTTTGGCGTGTGGGGTTGAAAGGTGGAGAGTTGGTGGGCTGAAAGGGGGGAAGGGGAAGGCGTCGTGAGGAGTTAGGAAATATCGTAGAAAGACCCCGCGAGGGCGAGGTCGCAGGATCAGGTCATTAGAGGTTGTGGGATGGAGTGAGAAAGGCGCCTCGAATGACGGTAGAAGTGAACTATGATGCTATGTATGTGAGCTAGCAAAAGCGACATCGCCAAGGCTCGGCTACTTCCATAAATGGAAGGCACAACATGGCTTCCACTTGATCATACATCGTGACCTGTTTTCATGACGCACAAGCTCTGCTCTTCTTCTCCATGGCCTCCATCAAAGGCAGTCGTGCTATCGACTGACGCTCACGGCGGTTCTGACATGCCATAAGCTCTACTAGCCATGGATCCGTTGAAGTTGATCGTTCTGCGACAGCGAATCGTCTCATGCACAGCCCCGCCTTTGCAGACGCTGTTGGCATACTATTTAATGGTCTCGTAGGCGGTCTGACTGCTCCGGCGTCCAGTATCGACAGCATGGCGTTGAGATCACTCTCCCTCAGCTTGGCATCTCCTCTCCACTTGCCGTCCCCATGATGACTGCTAGCCCTCTAACAGTGGCAATACTTTGCATGTGATTAATAGTGTCTTCCTTTGGGAGCCAGTCTGTCGGCAGCTTGCGCAAAGTTGTGACCGCGTCACAGTTCACAGCTCACAGCTGTGTGTGGAAGCTCATAGACACGATAGCGTCTCATTTGCGCCGTTCGCGATGCGTCCCATTAATATCCCAAAACCATTTCATAGCATGACCAACGCACCAAGGCAGACAAGCAACAGGGTACCAAGTGCAAAGGTGCCGGAAGGTCTTGTGGTAATGGCCGCACTGGTTTTACCTGCTTTGCAGGTGCCTCCATTGTCAAGCCTGCTTACTCCCGCCGTGACTGCGACCTGGTACTGATGATAGTATTGGCCAGACAGGTCGAACGACGTCGTGATGGCGTTGTTCTGACCATAGCCGCTCGCTTGTATCGTTTGTACACACGCTGCGGACGAAGCGGCTGTGTCGAGGGAGCAGGACTCGGTTATTGTAGCAGACGTCTCGGAATAGATGGCTTCAGTTGTGACTTCGTACAGCGCTGGGCCCGCTGTGATGGTGATAGGCTGGCAAAACAATCAACAAATCATCCTGTCGGGTTCTAGGGAATCCAACCATGACTTACAGCTGCACCAACGCTGCATCCTGGGTTGAAAGGAGCGGACGTGCAAGCGATAGCATACGTTGTCGTTCCGCTACAGGCTTCGATCACCGAGGCTCCCCACGCCGCATTAGGATCGTTGTTGTCAATAAAGACGGCGACGGTGCTTGTCTGGGCAGCGACGAAGCCGGCCGCGAAGGCTTGGAGAAGCCAGAGTGAAAGCATGTTCGGTGATGGTAGTATTGTTCCAGGTGTTTCTGTGTGTTCTTCGTTTTACAAGAGGTGCGAGAGAGTGAGGTAGTGAGGGGATACTGTAATTTTACAAACCTGCTCTGCTAACAGGGCGGAGGCCACTTTATGTTTCCACTCCGTCCAAGTTCCGCGGTGACAATTGCTAGAGGGGTACTTGGGGAGAAGCAGGGATAGAAAGAGGGAGGCGACATCATCAAGCTCCGGGTCGGTGGGGATGCTGGGCCGCTGGGATATATTGACAGCAGTAGCGTGAACGTTCTTCTTCCTGTATTTCCTACCGCAAACTATCCAAGGGTTCACAAAATTCGATCCTGTTCCTCTTCCAGAACTAGAAGAGCTGAGCTGGCTATATAGATCGCAGACCGCTGCGCTTGGTCGCTGTCGCTCGGTAGGGTGATCTCATGGTGGAGGTAGCAGGAGTTTATGATGAAAAATTGAAGATGGCCCGAAAGTTCGGAGGAGATTAGATCCAACGGGATCATATGCCGCGTGGCGTCGCGTGGCGGCCCCGGATTGAAGGCTATTAAAATACCGTTGACAGACAAGGGTGACCCAACATCCACACTGCTCCAGACCATGGTGTCGGGCGGCTTTCCCGAATGTCACATCAACGCGACAAACACACCGAAGAAGTCCGGGCATGATCTGTGGACAGCGAAGGAGAGCATGGAAGATAGACGGAGTAGAACAGATCGTAACATGTTCGACTTGATATGCCAGCGAAGACTGTTGACAGTCGATCACGAAGCAAGTAACGGCACACCACGTCAAGTGATTGCAAGTTGTCAGAGAAAGGCTGAGGAGTCGTCGTTCGGTTCGTGGTTGATCCTCAACTACGGACTACCGCGCACAAGCGAAGCGCGCTGTTGTAGAAGATGCTTCAGAGGGCCCAGTGGCTTCACACCTTCATGCCACCGCTCAAACTCACTTCCCACCTCCCTGCTGCCTCGTCAACCCAGTGGACACGATCACGCTCGACGGATTCATTCGGATACCCAATCCTGGGAGGCCTTTTGAGTAGTCGGAGAAAGGTATCTCCTGCTCCGCTTCGCCTTCATCCTCATCCTCATCCTTCACCAGGTACGCTTTGGCGTCTTCGACAGCAACGACGTCGATCCACACCGCGTATCTCGAACCGTCTCGCTGATCGACACGGTAACCCTGTAATCCCGCATTGCCAATCGCTTCAACCTCCTTTGTGCTTTCTAGGCCGGTCTGGCCGGCGACAAGTGCTTCCTTCTTCGCCTCCGCTTTCTGAGCAGATAAGTAGGCGCCGGCGAGCGTAATTCCGTAAGTGTCGCCACTGACAGCTCCGAGTGAGTATGTAAGGACAACGTAGATTTGTGGCTGAGGATACATCCTGTGCTCCTGAATATCGAAAGAAAGGCGAGATGCTGAAGTGGTTGACGAGAGCTTGTACGTCCTTGATATCGCGAATACCACCCCGTTTGTTGCTTGCGCACCTAGCAACCGAAGTCGATTGACAAACGGTTCACATGATCGCCGAATCTGTCTTGCTCGTGTACATCAGGATACATCCTATGTGGTCGGCCGTTATCGATGGATTTGAGGTCGAGGAAGGTATGAAGGCCCGGATGGGTGGCACTTCCCTCACGAATACGGCACGACTCACATCAAGGGGCTCTGATAACTACCCGTTCGACGAGTACGCCATTCCGAGAATGGCGAAGAGTATTGGCTGCTGTACGATCGATCAGCGGTCAAAGACAGGAGGACAAGTTGGATATGCCGAGTGATACATCAACGTAGGCACAGAACTATTACTGAGGGATCAGAAAAACAGTGATGGGACGTATGGTACAACACGCCTCCCCAGTACGACTTGCTCGTGAGAGCTTCCGTCCTGCTCCATGAACTGTTTGCCATACCCGTATAATGGCGAAGGAGCAAGATCGCACATACCAGTCGTCACCTCATCTCGCCGGACTTCGCGGTAGTCTTTGACCAGGCGAGAGCGCAAAGTTCGCAACCGGTGGCGTACTCTTGGTTGGACTGTTCACCCGAGGCGTTGTCGCTCCTTTGCGACTCGGTGAAGCAAAATTCGAGATGGGCGGCATCTTGGGTGAATCTGTCCAGTTTGCGTCCAGGTTCCTCGCTGGCGGCGACAATGCAAAAGGTTCGAGCTGTTTCCTCCTCACTGGTTCCGGACTTGATACCATGGCTTCAGCCATGTCCTCATCCACGTCTCCAACTGGTCGACTTGCTTGCCAGCCTGCCGTATCCGCCAGCAGCATATCTGTGACCTGATCTCTGTGATCCACCAGCATGACGCTGATGTTGTCTGCGGAGCTCCTGTATACGCGCCCGAATCGCTTCTTGATCTTCTTGGCGTACTCGCTTTCCCAGAAGTTGTGCTGATCAGCTACGTAGACCAGCGAGGTGGCGTAATACCATTTCGGAAAGTCCTCGTTCGTTGCCGACTTGCAGCTTTGCAATGGTACATCCTCGACAAAGGAGACTGCTTTCGTAAGGCGTTCTTGCGCACGATCTTCGTTCTGCTTGATCCAATTTATGATGGCGCCATGGCCAGTGTTAGTACCTAATAGAAAGACATGAGTCGCGTCATTGAGGTCGATGTAGTTGTCCCAGAGGTATTCAAGAAGCTGCGTCGCTTCCAGGGTCCTGGCGATAACTGAGTCTGATGCTTCGTGCTCTTGCGAATCGCCTTCGTCGATAGTGATGTGCTTCGGTAGGTTGGCATCGATAACGGCGAAGCCTTGCTTAACAGCCCAGGCCACATACGTCTTTACAATATCAGTCTTCGAACAAAGTCAGCTGTCTGTCTGCAGTCACGCAGTACAGTAGAGGTACTTACCAGCCAAGTGTTGTGCAGCTCAATCTTGCCAGTCCGAGGGTCTGGTGACGCAAGCACTTCTGGTGGGTCGTGTAATATCACCAGCAACGGGCGGGCATCCATGTAGTTTGGCGTGGCAAGCACCTGATTCTCGAAGGACTTGGACAGTTTCTCGTGATGCACGAACAGTGGTGACATCTCGTACTCGTCCCATAACGACGTAGCTTGCCACTTGCGCACAACATCGTGCATCCTCTCCCCATGTAGCGGTCCAGCGAGACGAGCAGACATGTCCTTGGGATACAAGCAAGACCAGAACTTGCTTTGTTGCCGCAACACCAGCTTTACGTCGTCGACGCCTGATTTAGTGGGATTGACATCCTTCAATCGATCAGGAGGCTCTCCCATCAAGGTGCGGCCCACCGCGAGTGCAGACTTTGCGATAGAGTCGAGGTTGTATCCTCCTTCCAGGCACACCGCAACCCTGCCCTTTGCAAGCGACATTAGCATGTGTGTCATGTGAGCGTATCCGGCGGGCGTAACGTGGCATTGACCGAGCATGTCGCCGTCAGCAGCGTCGAAGCCTGCTGCGATGATGACCAGGTCCGGGTCGAACTCCCGAGCGATCGGCATTACCACCTGCTGAAAGGCGTAAATGTAGTCCGCGTCGCCCATCCCGTGCTTTCGCCAGGGTATATTCACATTCGTGCCGAGCCCAGCACCTCTGCCGCAATGCAAGTGATCCCCGTATGGTCCACGCTTATCCCGATACGAGAGCTCCGGATAGAAGTGGCCTCCTTGATGTACGTGTAAAGATACGTAGAGCACGTTGGGATCGTCGTAGTTGGCCTGTTGTATGCCGTTGCCATGGTGGACATCCCAATCAAGAATGAACACCTTACGACATTGCTCACCGAACTCTCGCTGGCACGCTTTTGTAGCAATGCTTACGTTGTCGTAGAAGCAGAAGCCTTTGATGTCCTCTCGTTCAGCATGATGTCCAGGCGGCCGGATGACAGCAAAAACATTCTTCACTTTCCCAAGCAGAATGGCACGGCAGGCTTCGATGGCACCGCCAGCTGACAATGCTGCGCAGAATGGAGTGTTGGGTGAGAGGTAGACGGAGTCCATCTGCCCCTGCTCATCAGGATGCTGAAGTTCTTTCACCAGCTCTTCTGCTGCTTTGGTACTCAGAGTCTGAATCCAGTCCCAATGTCGCTCTGTGTGCACGAGACGGACTTCCTCCTTCGTCACCTCACGAGCGTCGATACGGCCCATGTAGAATTTGGACATCTTGGAGTCGCTCTCTGTCTTCCGCCACGCCAAACCGGCGTGAACAAACGCCTCGAAGATCGCATGTATGCGTCTCGGATCCTCTGGGTGGACGTCATCTTGCCGCTGATCTGGCTCGACGTGAAAGCGCATCCGTACATCGTACACGAGGCCAGTCTGTGCGGTGGCGTATGGCAGATGTTTGAACTTGGCTGATCTTGGTGCTTCCTCGCGAGGATCCAGTTGCATTTCGATCTCTGCTTCGCGCTTCAGTCCCAAGCCTTTGAGGGTCGGTGTGACTGACTTGAGGCGTTTAGTCCTGTCGAGATGGCCGTTCCTGGATGCATCTGGCTTGGCAGCTAAGCCCAAGCCTAGGGATGTATCCGTAAACTGTGTTAGGTTCTCCGTAGATGCAAGCACATTGCCCTCGTGCATAAGCACATCACTTCCATCATCCAGGTCCATTACTAGCTCTCTGGATTGTAGTGCCAGTGAGTTCACACCTGTGGTGTCACCGGCTCATAACGCCCGTGCTTCACCTCACTTGACTTCAGTATAGTGTACGTACCTTAATATTGCTCGTTAGTAACCGAGATGTTGATGAACCATTGCGTTGCAGTGAGTGATTTAAGTCAGCGGCAAACAGGGCAATGCAGAGCATGGCTGGCTCCGTGGCCACATGCTCGCCGTTTGCTCGTGTGATTGCAGGTGCGCGTTGCGCGACGCTGGGATTGCGAGGACAGAACTTACCACGACAAGCGTATAACAATGCGTCGCTTTTCTTCGCAGCAGTCACGATGCAGTCAGCTCTAAGGCGGTCTGTGAAGTGTAAGACAGTGCTAGGCCGGTAAGGTAAGGAGTAGTAATCTCTTATTCGCGTAGTTGTTTGTTAGTAAGTTAGTAGAGGACCTAGAAAGTCTTAGCTTACTACAAATTCAAGCGCGCTAGCCTGTTTGTAGAACGTAGTCTAGACCCTACTAGATAAGCTACTTCTATTCTATTATACTAGTAAAATACCTATCTACTTATAGTCTTTTATCTTCTATTACTATAATATAAAGAAAGTTTCTCTATAATTCTAGAGAGATAGCTTAACAACTCTCTTAAATATCTTATAAGCTTAATAAGTTATCTAGAGGTATTAATCTAGTCTTATATAATTATAGTAGTACTTAAAGTATATATAAATATATTCTTACGTAATATGGCCTTCTATTAGTATAGTATAAAATAGTATTTATTAGAGAAATAGAGTATATAGAGTAGAGATATCTTAAATACCTTAGGATGTACAGCTTCCTATCAGCCAGTTACTGTAAAGTGCGAGTTTCAGTATACCGGACTAAGAACCACATGTCAAGATCTGAAATACGGTAGGTGGTGCGATGAACAACATATCATCCTTTGCTAGGCGTAGACCATTGTTTGCTCTCTGCACACAGACCCGCTTTACAAGAACCGGAGTATGGTCGCTCACGACAACGTCACGGGACAGTGTTCGTCTCGAAATACGCTGCTGTGTCCTCCCGAGCCTCCGCACCGTCAAACGTGGCAGAAGCTGATTGCGTTCGTACATTGATGATGAGAAGTATGAGATCTTCAAGAACGCAACAATTTCAGGTTAGAAAGCCTCAACCGGCCTGAATGACCTTGGCCTTAGCCCTCACGTCGGACGAGAGCGATCCGTCCACCAGCTCTGATAGTTGCGCCCGGTTCGACCAAAAGCTTCTCAATCTTTGCCTTGCTCATATCATCTGGTACATTGACGTTGATCTCCAATTTCATTGCCTCCAGGGTGACGAGGACTTCTTTTGGCTTGATCTCGTCGCCTTCTGCTTTGCATACCTTCCACACGTTAGCGTCGACGGGGGCGTCGATTGAGATGATAGCGGGATCTGGGAAGCTTCATTAGCATGGCTATGCGACTTATTACGGCGAGGGGACATACCAGCAAGCAATGCATCGACAGTCCCTTCGTCCACCTGGTTCTTCTCCTTGTCTTCTCTCCACTTCTGCAAAGACTCATTCTCCGCACTTACCATCTCCTCTTGGACCTTGGCCTGCTCTTGCCGAAGTCGCTTGACCTCGCCTGCTGTCTCCCGAAGCAGCTTGTTGTGCCCAGCCATGTCAAATTCGACGTCTTCCCATTCGAACTTGTATCTCCCTGAGCGGAAGAGGCCGAGCTTTTCGTTCAGCTCCTCCTCACTGCACTGGTAGAATGTGAGTATGTCAAAGTCTTGGAACAACCACGGCTTCTCGATGCTGAAACCGGCCTTGTATCCAAGGTAGTCGAAGCAGGGAACAGTCCGAGCGAGCATCATGTATCCGCCAGGACTGTCCACTGGGTAGATGGACGCACATGAGCCACCCCATCCAAAAGTACCTTCTGGAGTGAACACGCGAGACGGATTTGTCTTGGGTGATGACATTCGCTGGCGTGGATCGACGGGTAAGGAAACGGTATTGCCGCAGAAGAAGCCGACGACGACCGTCATCAGTTCACCGTTGAGCATATTGTGCTTCAGCTGATCCGGCGAGAAGGCGTTGTTCTTTGCGACAAATTCAAGGTTGTCCGGCAAGTATGGTGCATGCGGCCTTTGCGTCTCCATGTATCGCTGTGTAGCTTCTTTCTGTTCCTTGCTTTCGAACGACAGCGGCAGTTTGAACCGACGACATGGTACTTTAATCTTGCTCAGATCTCCAAGCTTATCCTCAAGGGCCTGCAGATGCTCGACAAGTTGGGCTCGCGGAAGCCTCTCACCGTCGTAGAACAGCGTGATGGACGTACAACAGCCGACAGTGTTGATGAGATGCTCCTTCAGCCAAGATGGTGCATCTGGCCCATGCAGAGCTTTTTCCAACGCAGTCACTCTGCAGCGGTGGTTGAGGTCGAACTCTTCATTGCCGTACTCAACAAGCAGATGGTCATCGCCACCTTGACGATATCGCACCTGAGGTTCGTTCCCTTTCGCCGGTCTCTCCCAGATCACGGCCTTCCCGTAGTCACCAGACGGTATGTAAGTCGACGCAAGGGGCAGTGTTCCTTCGAAGTCGCCGGTGTTGATGCCTTTCTGTACCCCGTTCAGATACACTTCGACATTGCGTCGCATCTCGAGCGCTTCTTCGAGTGAAACACGCTTGTACTGCATGGTGTTGCCGGCCTTGATCTGACCCAGCTTCCACCAATCGGCGCGGATGACCGTAGTAGAACTGACGAAACCTCCAAAGTTCTGGAGACGGCGCGTTGAAGGATCAGCAGAATTCTCGAACACTTGCATCGTTCGACTCAACATTCACTTACCGGGCAATCGACTGGGAAGATGCAAGGATCGTCGCCTGTCCAATTGAGGGCGCCTAGAGGATATCCGTACTCCACAAGGTTGCTGGGATGTGCGCCTCCTTCTCCTCCGTCTTTGCGTGCCCATTGAGGGGCACGAGGAGGCACTATCCGGATGCCGCTTCTGCTAGCATTGTGTGAGACCTTGTGCTCACTACCATATATCATTTCGATGTCCTCAGCAGTGAGATAGCCTTCATCGTGCGGCCCCGGCATTGCCATGATCTCCCATGCATCAACATATTCGGGACGGAGATGTTCTGGCACGGAAGGATGGCCGCCGAGAGTCTCTGGTATCACTTTGGCGGTCGGGAGTAGATCTCCGGGAGCGAGAGCTCGCCCCTGATATCCACCAATGCTGACGAGCGGGCTAGTGGACTTGGAGCCAAAGTAGTCTGCGACCGCAGGCAAGCCGCCATAGATTGCAAGGTAGCTTCGACAACCAGCACCGACAGTCTTGCCTATCTTCAGTCGCTGCCCGGCCTTGATATGTTTCCTTGTCCACATCGGTATCGGCTCGCCGTCCAGTGCGAACTCCATTGGTGCCCCAGTCAATGCGACGACTGCAGGACCTATAAACCGCAGCCCAGGGCCGCTAAGGGTGATCTCAAGACCTTCTTTGCTACGCTCATTGCCGACAAGCAGATTGGCAATGCTAAGAGCAATCGGATCCATGGCTCCCGAGTGAGGTATGCCTTTGCCAACGCTCGGTCGCCCTGGCAGATCCTGTACGAGAGTGTACGCACCGCTGGAGATGACATCGATGGCATTTGGCGCAAACTCGAAGCTCTTCAGAAAGCTGGTGAGAGTGTGACCGGCCTTGAATGTTTCGTCGTTCATAATCGCAGCGAGATACTCAAGGTTCGTCGGCGGTCCACATATACTCGAGCGAGAAAGAAGCAGACTCATGCCCTTGATGGCTGCAGCTCGCGTCTTGCTGTGGTTCATCACCTTGGCCAGGAGCGGATCGTAATTGGGAGACACAGTGGTGCCAGTGAACACCCAAGTGTCGATTCGGGAACCCTCCAGTGGCTCCCATTCGACCTTTTGCAACAATCCAGGTGAGGGCGCATAGTCTCGCAGTGGGTTCTCCGCATACACCCTAGCCTCGATAGCATGTCCAACTGGCTTGGAAGGCTGCACCGTTTTCAGGTCGTCTGCAGAAAGCCCTCCTTTACCGCTCAGCTGTGCATCAGCTTGCCTCAACATTAGCTCCACAAGATCTACATCGTAGACCATCTCGGTGATCCCATGCTCGACTTGCAGTCTTGTGTTCATCTCCAGGAAGTAGAAGTCACCCGTCTTGTCGTCTACGATATACTCAACTGTCCCGGCAGAGCTGTACTTCACAGACTCAGCGAGGCTCACGGCGGTAGCACCAAGCTTCTCCCGCAGTTCTTGGCGCTTTTGTACGAAATGAGAGGGGCATTCTTCGATGACCTTCTGGTTCCGGCGCTGGATCGAGCACTCTCGCTCGCCGAAATGGATCGCTTGGCCTTGCCCGTTACCGAACACCTGGACTTCTATATGATGGCCCTCCTCGATATACTTCTCAATGAACATGCCGGGGTCTACAATAGAGTCAGCAATTGACTTGAACAGGAAAGCCAATGTCTCTTACTCTTGAAGAGTGTCTCGCCTCTTGACCGCACAGTCTTGAAGCCCTCCTTGACGTCGTCCGGACCGTGACAAACGACCAATCCCATGCCGCCACCACCTCCAGTAGCTTTCAACATGACCGGGAAGCCGATCTTCTGGCTCTCCTTCACGGCATCGTCTTCAGTCTCCACTAGGCCTTTTGTTCCTGGTACGATAGGAACACCAGCTTTCTCCGCCAGGTCACGAGCGACATGCTTGACGCCGAAGGCTGCTAGGTGTCAATCTAGGCCTACTTCAACTTGCGCGACACCATTCTCACCATCAATAGCTTCTGGACTCGGTCCACACCAGCCGAGCCCAGCTTCACCGACTGCTCTCGCGAAGTCTGCATTCTCGGATAAGAAGCCATATCCAGGAATGATGGCATCGGCTTTGAGCTCCTTTGCGATCTTAATGATCGCGTCGCCGTCGGTGTATGCTGTGCTGTTAGATCCAGGCAAAAGGACCGCTTCGTCCGCCTGCGATGCATGGAGTGAGGCTGCATCTGCTGGAGTATAGATCGAAATAGTCCGGATACCAAGTGCCTTTGCAGTTCTGATGATCCTAACACTGCTCGACAAGACGTGCTGTCAGCACGCGAAGTGTGTTGATTGGCGACACGGACCAGAGTTTTGGGTAACGTACGAGATCTCACCCCTGAATCGGTCAGAAAGAGTTAACGCGGGCTTGGTAGGGGTAGACCTAGAGACCCTACCTGTTCGCGATCAAAACGCTCTTCAACTTCTCCATCTTGTGCTACATCGACCTTCGTGTCGGTACGTTCACGATGCAGTCTATCAATGGTCTTGACCAGCATCGCTTCAACGTCGGGCGATGACATAGGCGTCTGCCAATGAGCCGCTCCTTCGCCGGATAGTGCTCCGCAAGAGGGGCAGGACGGCCAGTCTGCCTATCACAGAAGCTCCCTCTACGCCGCCTAGATCTCGGTATCGTCTCGTCTCGGTGGACGACCAAGTCACGAGCAAGTATAGTAGTCCCTCTCTTTTTGCTTCTTCAGTCCCGCATATTCTGTCACAATCATCATGCCAGCCATCAAGAAGAAGATCCACCTGAACGTCGACCTTGGCGAAGGCTATGGCAACTTCAAATGCGGGTAAGTCATCAGACGATAGGATCCAAAGTGCTTGGCTCATCAATCTCAAGACCGGACGACGAGCTCATACCCTTGATCGACCACGCGAACGTGGCATGCGGCTTCCATGCCGGCGACCCTTTGATCATGCATCAAACCGTCTTGGCCTGCAAGAAGCACAACATTGCTATTGGTGCCCACCCAGGCCTGCCGGACATCCAAGGCTTTGGACGGCGAGAGTACGTCGCTAGACAACAGGAAGCAGTATAAGTGCACTATGAAAGCTCACATCGCCACACAGAATGAAGCTCAGCCCGGAGGAGCTCACAGCCATGGTACGGTACCAAGTTGGAGCACTGAAGGCTTTCCTGGATGCTGAAGGCGTTCCCCTTCACCATGTGAAAGTATGCAAATGAAGTCCCAGCGGTGTCAGCATTGGTTGACAATATATGTACTAGCCACACGGCGTCCTCTACGGGATGATGTACCGAGACAAAGAGGTCTGCCGAGCCGTCTACGAGGGTGTCCCGAAAGGTATCGCCAGCAACGCCGTACTGTTGATTTGACCGGAGCGCGTATTGATCAGGACTGCAGGGACGCCCGTCTTAGGCCTGGCGGGCACTTACCAAGAAGAAGTAGCAAAGGAGCTAGGGTTACCTTTTATCGCCGAGCTATACGGTGAGACTATTCTCTCTGGACACACCCACGAACACTGCTAAAGATTCTATAGGTGATGTTAAATACAACAAAGACAAAACCCTCGTTATTGACCGCAAGAAGAAGTACGTACAGTTCTCCTCACTCACTCAATCCACCCCGTTTCTACCGCTCGACTAACACACCCCACCCTAGAGCCTGGACGCCAGAAGAAAGCAAAAAGCACATCTCTTCCCAAGTCGAGAACTCCTCCGTCACGGCAGTGACAGGCGAAGAAGTCGAGTTACCTATCGGCGACCACGAGGTTTCTCTATGCTGCCACAGTGACAGTCCTGGCGCGGTTCAAATTGTCACGGCGGCGAGACAAATCATTGACGAGTTCAACAAGAAGAATGGCTTCATGTAGACAGATGCAACAGCTATTCAAGGCATATTGTCGTTATTATTCAGCAGTGTACAGTAGAGTACATATCCCGCTATGCTACAGCCTCGCCGGTGCTCACCGCACTTGAACGCTAGGACGCTATGCATTAATCATGCAAATACCCCCTTGTAAAATAATATGCATGCATAATCATCACCCAGCCGCCTCTCATCAGTCATGCAGCTCTTCAGCACATCATGAAGATCACTACCCCCCAAACTCGTCTCTTTACGTAGTAGCTTTCGCCACGCATCAAAAGAGATCAACCCAACCGCACCCCTACCGCATCACCATCGCTCCCAACCCCAGCTTCCCAACCGCGGCCAAGTCACCCAGTCATCCTCTTCACCTCAGCAACCCTCCTATTCAGCGCACTAATCTTCCTCAGCACCGCATCCCCAGGACTCGCCTCGCTAATCACCATATAAGCCCCCTGCAACCTCTGACTCAACACATCCATAATCTTCGGAGCCACATCACTAATGTCCGGATCCCTCAGATTGATGTGCTCCAGCACATGCCCCAACCAATCGAGACGCTGGTCGGTATTCGTATCGAGGGAGGCGGTGATAGCTGCAGAGACGGAGAGGGCGACAAGGGGCGTGACTTGCTGGAGGTATTGCGGGTTGACGCGGACGAAGAGGTTATCGAAGAGGAGGCCCTGGTTGGCGGATTGGAGCCACTGTTTCTCGCGTTAGCTTAATCTATTCCCACGCAAAAAGGGAATAAGTGAACATACCTGTACAGTAGCCTCATCATACTCCCCATCCATAAGCATCTTCGTAATCCTGTTCAGCTCCTCTTGCTCCGCAGCCTTCTGCGGGTCCTCGTAGAACTTCTCCGAATCACCGGCTCCAGAAGCCGCGCTCGCAGCTGCCGAAGACCCAGCTTTGTCATTACTCCTCTCTCTCTGCATCTTGAGGATCTGCTCTTGAAAAGCCACCTGCCCTTCACTCATCTTCTGCACAGTCTCGCTCAAACTCCTCACCAAGCCGCTCAATTGCTCGACCTGGCTGTTCGCTTCTGCCCTCTTCGTCTCCGCCTCGCGCAAGCGCTGGCCCATGCGCGACTCAAGATCCGAGACCATCTTTTGCGAAGCTTGCGTAGCCATACCCGGGAGGCTCTGCTGCAGCATGGCCGTTACGCTCTTCTGCACCGTCTGGCTCACCTGCGCAGCGGTGAGGTCCGAAATCGTCTTATGCATCTGCGGGCTGCTGAGAGCTTGCTGCAGAGCAGCTGGCAGGGCTGCCTTGATCTCCTTGCCGACACTGGCGTTGATCGCTCCAGGTACTGTGCCTCCAATCCTCTGCGCGATCATCTCTTTGGTGATGTCGGTCAAGGCTGGTATCACCTCGTTCTGTATGCTAGCGCCGATGATGCGGTGGAGACTTTGCTCCACGTTCTCCGTCAACGTGGACGAGACGAGGCGAAGCATGGCATCCTGTCGCGCAGCACCGGCGGCCTCAGTGACGCGCTTATCTGCGTCGAGACGCTGGTAGAGCCCCTCGAATTGCTTGGCCAGAGCAGCTTGTACATCGCCAGAAACCGCAGGCTGCGCTGGGGCAGATGCAGCGGCTGTCGTAGTTGAAGAGACCGGAGCTGGGATGGGTGCCGCGTTCCACCGTGCTGGAGTAGGTGCGGCCTTGTCTGAAACCGCCTCCACAGTCTCTTGCTGCCTTGCAGCCGGCGCCTGCTTCGCGGACTCCGGCTTGGGCGACTTCCCACCCTTCGCAGCCAAAGCATAAGAACTAGCCGTCATCAATGGCGGGTTAATCGAAGGCTCAGAAGGCGTCGGCGCTTCCGGTACCTGCATCGAAGGCGGCTCTGGTCTCGCTGCCCCATTCGTCGCTGGTGCCGGTGCTGGCGAAGCAGCAGGTGCAGGCTTCTGAGCAATCTTAGCCTTCTCCTCCTGCTTCTTTGCCTTCTTACTCGGTGTCGGCGTTTCCGTCTTCTCCGCCGCAGGAGAAGGCATGGTCTCGCTATCCACAACCTTCGCGGCAGCGGCACCCGGGACAGGCATCCTCAGATCCACGACCGTAACCACACCCGCCTTGACGCCATCAACCGGGTCAACCATCTTACTCTGCGCATCCCACCCCAGATCCGCCCTCTTCACTGGAATACCCACCACACCCTTAGAGTGCAGGACATACAGCTCGAAAAGCGTCTCCTCCGGCGTACCTTTCTCACCCACATTATCCGGATCGGGAGCCCTCAGCATGTCGAGACTACGGAGAGTACCGACGCGGTTGAGAGAGAACTCTCTAAGTCCACTCATGATCGCTGTCGACTCCGGTCTCGGTAGCGCGCGGTCGTTGTTGGCTAGCATGCTTAGGTAGCGCGCCTGATCCATGCTGGCCAGGTTGTACTTGGGCGCTGAGAGGTGGATGAAGTAGATGCTGTTCCTGGTGGGGTGGCCAAGAGCGATAATGCCGGTCTTCGGGTGGTAAGTGATGGAGCAGAACCCATCACTATCCTTCTCATGTGGCATCCTGAGCTCTTGCACTGCTTTGCCTAGGCCGAGGTCCCAGAGCTGGAGGATGTGGTTCTGCTTGAAGCCCACAAGCATGTACCGCAGCGCTACGCCTTTTGTATGCGGGCGCTCCTTATCCAGAAGCATGATTGAAGACACCGAGCTGACCTTCTCATCAGGCTTACCAGCGGCAGCCATGGCCGTAACAGACCAGACAGGCGTGCTCAACTCGACAGGGGCGTGCTTCGCTCCAGAGATATCCGTGGCCTGAGAAACCAGAGAACGGACATCCCAGAATTTCACCACTCCGCTCTTATCGAGAGAGGCGATGACCGTGTCGTCTTCGCTCCAGCAGAAGTCCTTGCCAGCTTTGCCCGTGTTGATGCGCAGACCGTGCTCTTCGAGATACTTCTGCGTATTGGCTTTTCTGCTCGTCGCATTGCAGTAGGCTTCCTTCACAGCATCCGGGCTGATGATGTGGATCGTCTTGCTCCTGCTAAGCGCAAGGACGTCCGTGTGTCTGCAAGACAGCTTGGCACGGGTCTTGACCGCGGTAGCACCTGTAGACGTAGTCTGGTCATCGGCGCTAGCTGGTGCAGGCATGATGAAGCCTTGTCCCTCGACGTCGTCGTCCTTGAAGAGCTCCGAGCGACTCTTGGCCAGGGTTGTCCAGAAAATGCTGCCGTTCACACCCGTACCGAGTACGCTCTCCACATCGCTGGCATCTTTGCCAGGTGGACTGCAGACCTGCACACTGAAGACCCTTTCACCGGACTGCTTGAAGACCTGCTTGTGGTCGCCAGTATCTTGCCGAATGATGCGGAATCCAGCGTTGTCGCGCTTCACGCTTGTCTGAGCGTAGACGATGTGGTCCTTGCTCGCTGTGGCCAAGCAACGATCCATCTGGTCGAACTCCTTGTTCAGCTTGGCGATGATCATGAAATCGTCTTGGCGGATGTTCATCGCGTGCTCGTCGCTGGGGTTGATGGTGATGGTGACGAACGGCTTCATCGGAAAGTTATACACCTTGACCTTGTACTCCTCTTTCGCCGCAGCTTGCGCCGCACGGTCGTTCGCAGAGTCTTCGGCCGACTCCCATGATGACTCGATGTCCTCGTTGTCGCCGCCTTGCATCTCTTTCTTGATCGCAGGCCCGCTCGAGTCGGTGTTTTCGGCGGTGCTGTCGCCCGTCTTCGTAGCTGCAGCCGTCGAGGGCTTTGGCTCTGATGCAGCCGAAGCAAGCGCCTCCTCGACCTGCTTGTCGACCCGCTCACCGACATTCTCAAGCTTCTCGGAGACGGTGTTGTGGCTTGCCTGGTGAGCGTCTTTCTGACCCTCCCTCTTCCTGCTCTTCGCGGCTGGTGCTGCACCATCCCCACCACCGCCATTCATGCCGGATGAGATGTCGCGGTCATGCTTGAGAACCTCCATCTTCTTCTGTTGCTGAGCTTCCGGCTTCGGCGTGCGGTTGAGCGGCGAGGAAGAGTGCAGCTGGTCGAATGGGTTCACGTAATTGAACATGCTCGCGTTGGCGCTCGGTTTCGTCGGCTGAGGTGCCTCGAATGGTGTCGTCTCCCTGGAAGCTGAAGTGCCGAATTGGCAAGCGGGAGACGAGCGCTGCATACTTGAGCGCGCCGAGTGAGGCGGAGAAGGCGCGCCCTGGAAGCTCGCATCTGCGAAGCTCTGGGCGAGCTTGTCGATGTCCGCCGGTGCTGGTGTAGCCGGACCGCTCTCTTTCTCGATTGACTGAACGACGGCGGGTGACTTCGCAGCGTTGGGCTTCTTAAGCAGATTGAGCAAAAGGTCCTGCTGCTGGCTTGCCGGGCGTGGATTGTCTGATCCCACAACAGCGTTCAGACTGTTGCGAGCACTTCCACCGCCACCGACATTCTGCAGGCTCGCCATTGGGCTTGCCTCCCCGCCAGAAGTCGCGCGGTTGCCGTTGAATCTCAGCAAATTGAGTAAGTTGTTCGTCGACTGTGGGTCTGGAGTGCCTCTCATTGATCCGCCGCCAGGCATACCGCCAACAGGACTGATAATCCTGGAGTCGTGCATTGGGTTTGGTGTGTTGATCGGTGGGGAGAAGAGCGGTGAAGAGACAGAAGGTTGCTGGTAAGCTTGTTGCTGTGGCTGGGCCCAGATAGAAGGTTGTGAAGTGTTCTGATGAGTTGTCTGGTCGTTGGAGCTGGATGCCTTGAGACGAGCGAAGAGCTCTTGGAGGTCCGACATTGGCGTGAAGTGAGCGCGCTAGGCGCGAGTGATGATGCAGTCGTCTTCAGTACAGTGAGGTGATCGATTTGAAGCTCGGAAGTGGTGATGATCGATTGCAAAGTGATGTGATTGAGATGATGTTTGACAAGAATTGAAGATTGACAGTTCAAGATCGCGGAGCAGAGATCGAGATTCGAAGCTACTGTAGAGCTTGGAGCCTTTCGTGTCCGTGCACATTTCCCAGAATGGTAAGTGCGAACAACGGTCCCGAACAACAAAGCTTCGTTGTCGAAGTGCCGACTTGATGCTGGACCGGAGAAGAATTCGAAAGGGAGCAAGCGGAGCAGACGTGATGTGACAGCTATGTGAAATCCGTCTTGCGGTGCTATCCGTTATGCCTGGACGCTACATGTAACCTTCCCTCCTGACTAACGAGCAGCTGCCTCCTGGTCGCCGCTGGAGGACATCGACCTGGATGCACTCTCGCTGAACTGGATGGGATAAGGGACAAGATTGCGACCAGCCTCTTCAGAGCTGTTCGTTCGTCCCGGGTCAGCCTCACCTGTGCAGTCTCTGGTGCTCAATCTCAGCTCAGTGAGCAGGATCGCTACCGTCGGGATGATGCCTTCCTCTTGCTTGACCCTTGTCTTCTTTGACCGTCAGTTCCTTTCCCACTTTTCTCGCGCTCAACGTCACTTCACAAGTTCTTGTGACAAGATTTTTCTCATACACACGTACATCAGCTCGAAAGCCTCAGCCTTCCTCTCGGGCTACTTCAAGTTCGTCCTCTAAGCGACAGCAACGCTGAACTAGTCAACGCGACACCAGCAGCGCATCCAATGAACATGGAGCGAACAGTCGGCTTCCTTGACCTCCCGTGAGAGGTGCGCGACAACATCTACGACCTCCTCGTGGAGTGCCAGAGGGGCCTACGCATTCCAGCGAACCCGTCGGCGGCAGCAAAAGTCATGGCTACAGCGGATACGAACACCGCCACCGTCACACTCGTCGCCACTCACTCGAACCTCCTCCGCACGTGCCACCAAGTCTACGAAGAACACCTGTATGCCATCTGCCGCCAGCTGGGGCTCAAGGGCATGATCATCGCCACTGTCATCGACATGGACTTTACCGCGGTCATCAAGTTCGCCGACACGCTGAAGGAAGACCAAATCCTCAAGGTGGATCAGAAGTGCAAGCTAAGCATCACTCTATCTCTAACGTCAGCCACCATTCAAAAGAGGCACTGGCGAAGTGGCTTCTTGCTTGCGAAATCAGCGGTATGACAGCGGAGCACTTCGTCGACGAGGACGAACGTGGCTGTCCACTTCCGTCAGAAGACCATGTCAAGGATGTGCTAGGCGAGGGCACGGGCACGGGCACGGGCACGGGAAAGGAGAGGGAAAGGATCCGTCGAGCTGTCACAGAGTGGAGGAGGTCGAAGCTGCAGGACGGGTATTATGGTGCTCCGTCTGCTAAGGAAAAAGGATCATCGCTTTCTTGACGACTTCCTGGCCCGGAGGGGATGAACGTGATAGGGTTGCGAGTTGCAGTCTCGGCTCTGGGGGGTCAGTTGTGTGGTCTATGTTGGATGCTGCCAATTCGCACAGCCGTGAGAGGCTGGGTTGGGAAGGCAGGCGACGCCAGGCACTGCAGACTTCGTGGCTGCAGGTCATCGGTGTGTTGTACATCGACGATCTTAACGAACCCTACACACCCGCATCCAAGGGCTGTTACTTGCTCTAGCACACGCTTGTGACGGCTCACGAGTTGAGCTACTGCTTCGCCACTGCAAGCTACACCAGCGTCATCATGAGGTATCCCCAGATCATGGGCGCAAGGCTGTCCATCTTGAGGAAAGATAATCCATATAGCCTGGCTAAGGACTTCATGTCGGCTCATGCAAGCATCTTTGATGCTTCGAAGGTGCCCCCGCCCACGTTTCCAGGGCTCTTTTATCACTGGTCCTTCATGAGGGAGTACTACGGAGAGGCGTCCGGCCACTCTAGGTCGTAGCCTGATCTGATACTCTCACACAATGACAGACAGGGACCGCCGTAGTCCTATGCGGATGGTGATTCTCCGAAGTGTAACACGAGTAATGCCTGGATAAGTCAAGACTGCAGTAGTGAGTCCTTCATATATGTACCTACCTATTACGGTAACCTGGTCTCTCAGTGCTTATCGATGATCTGGGGAAAGGACGTACGCGACTTGCAAGCCCAAGTGCTGCTGATCTCGATGACGATGGGCAGACGCACAAGCAGGTCTGGCAAGCGCGGCCGCCGTACTGGTCGCCCCAAAGGTATATAGGCATCCCATGGTGCCAACGATCTGGAAGAGCATACACCATCAAGCCATCCTTTTCGTCCAATTCATACGACTTCGCTCTCACCCTGGACGAAATGCATGTAGAACAGACTGCCATGTTATTGCCACTGCTGGCCACGTTTTTTACCATGACCAACGCTCAAAGCTGTGCAGCGTCAGCCTATCCTGGCTCGGCGACGAACAATGGCGGCGACGTCTCTTGCACTGGAAACCATATCACGACCGGTACGCAGGTTGGGCAAGGCAACTCCTCCTGCTTCGCTGCTTTCCCAGGTTCCTGTCTGCGCCTGGTTGGTACCGGCGAAGACGAGCTCTGTAGCGTCACTGCTTGCACGGACAATGGGTGCCAAACCGCTGCCAACGAAATCATCCAATGCCAGGATGGAGCTTCAGTGCCCGTTGCTGGAGGCTTCAGCTCGTTGTTCATATCGTGCAACAGCGGTTGAGAGTAAGCAACATCCTCCCGTTCTGGCCACCTCTGGTTTGTTGTGCCGACGGTGCATCCAGAAGGATCTCTATCAGACTTCGTCAATGTCCTGTTTGAGCGAAGGGTCGGGGCTGTTATTGGAACTTCATGGAAGATCGTCGCTCGTCTGTTACTAGATGAAGAAATCTTTGTGGAACCAACACCTTCAAGACCCACGGCTCATCCTGGCGTTCCAACATGATGCATAGGCGCCGTGCAGTCTGAATGTTGTACTCCCACGGAAGGCTTACTTTACTATGCTGAGATGCTCTTCCGACGTCGGCCTACCTTGTACTCCAGTGAGACCCCAGGACCCCAGCAGTCACCTCCCCTGTACGCAGAAGATTGACGTGCTGCATGCAGCTTGCATGTGGATACACACGCTGCGGAGAGTTCTCTTGGCCGGCAGTGGTGCTGTGGTGAACGCAATCTATGAATGTACAATATGTATGCTCGTCAGGGTAGCATGTGCAGGTAGATACAGTGTACAAGGACCGACAAAAAGGCTCGATACAACAACCTTGGGTATCATTAGCAACCTCCGTGAGCTGCATGCAGTCTTGGTTTGACCCAGCCAAATCGCAAACCTCGCCCAATGAGTCCGAACGCCAATGTGCAATGATCGAGTCCTACCGATATGAGGAGGCCGTTACCATCTCGCAATGCCGTTGACAATACGTCCGCTCGAGTATGCAGTAGGCTATCTCACTTCCCAAATACCATCTTGACTACGTTCTGTACAGTGTCGACGCCGAACTCCTCGCCCGCCCAGATATGATTGTAGGATAATGTCTCGGTCATCCAATCGTCGCCACCGAAACCAAAGTTCACCAGCGGCACGTCGTGCTCGGCTTCTTCCAGAGCGTTGGCGACGTTCCGGACGAACTCGACCTCCTTCGCCAGCGTTGTTTCGACGTCGGCGGCAGCAGGAGTCTTGTCTTCGGGTACGCACGTTATGACGATGATAGCGTCAGCCTTCATGACGAAGACGTCGTGGGTATCGGTGAAGCCGACAGACGGCACGTATGGCACGTGACGGATGCGGCTGTGGTACTTGTTGAGCGCTTTGCCGAGTGACTCCGAAGGATCCGTGACGATGGCTCCAGGCTGACCACCCTTTCCTTTTGGTGCTTTAGCGTCAGACTTCGAAAGCTTAACCTCGTCCGTATTCGAAAAGCCGACAGGTATCATCACTGGCGTGAGAAGTAGAAGTGTCGCTGCTGAAGGTAACTTTCGCAGATTTGCCAGGCCACGTGTGGCTTTCTGAGCGACCTCAAACTCGGCCATGAGATTCGATGCCTTGTTCTTCCCAATCGGTGCCGGTGGTCGCGAGGTCATCGAGGTAGATCGGGGTGGGCTGTCGTTGAGCCGCAGACGGGTCTTCAGGCCGTCAGCCCAATCTTCTTCGTTGTACTTAGAGTCCTTCATCGTACGGTGGGGACGGCGAGCTCGACGAAGGTATATGGACGTCTCGCAAATCGGCCTTGGAGTTGTGCACCAAGGAGGTAGTTGTTCGTTTGTACTCTTGGCCACTCATGGAAGTAGTCGCCTGCCCTTTTGAGCCGACGTTAGGCGTACGAGACAAGGTCGCACAGGACGGAGGTGAGCTGCTGTATTCGGCTGTGTCGCGGGTTGTTGTAGAGTACTGCGTAGCGTAACGCATACGACGTGGTTGGAAAGTTCCAAGCCCAGCCCACAGAGACCAGCCCAGTATGCAACGCCACCCTTGTTCACGACGCGAACCCAGGGAGCAAGTACTCTGCCGATAGCAACACCGGAAGCGTGCCTCGCAGAGTAGTATTCGTGATAAGTAACCGGTCAGCGCGTGTGAGAGGGCAAGGGCGGCTCAGCTGGACCTCGCTTAATAAATAATATTGGCGCAAAACGGTTGGTTGTACAGCAGAAAATGTAGTACAATGATATTGATGCTTGGGTGGAGTGCTCAGCTGTAGGTAGAGCAGAACAGGGAAGAAGCACGGAAAGCGGGGTGAGCAGGAAACACCTGCATGAAACCGAGGAACACTTGTCTTACCATCTGCGCAAAGCTGCATCATGTTACACAGTAAGCAGAGCTCAGGATTGGGGATGACGATGACACTGCTGCATGTTAGCACTTGAGCTGGTGGAAGGAGGCGCGACGTTGGGGCAGTGGAGGATAGATTGCCGTCAGCCTTTCATCATAAAGTGCGGCGTTGCATTGCTCGAGCAGAGACGGTCGGTGAGAGCATTCTGTCGGCAGTTGCCTTATGCTAGAGAGCGAGAAGCTTTGGTCGTTTATAGGATGAGGTCGCGAGGAGGTTGCAAGGATTGGCCAACCTCATGCGGCCATGAGCAGGGCGTGGAACAGCTCGATTAGGAGTTGTACGATATTAGGAGTTGTACGATATCGTGCGTGTGATGGCACGGGCAGATGCGAGGCCGCCCTTCCTGTGAGTAGAATATGACCGACCAGTAGCATCAGAGGGAGCGGCGATGAGCTCCTCAAAATCCAGAAATCCAGGGGATCCGACAGGCCAACAATCCCAAGGGGTGCAGCTCCGATCTGTTGTGTCACCGAATGGAGCCTATGTTTCGCATGGCTGCGCCGGCTTGTGCGGCTGCTCATGCGGCAAGGTTGTACTCTGACCCGAGGGTGTGGACCGCGTGGCAGCATTGTCCCGCGAGCGCAATCGATCTGGATGAGGCTCTCGTGGGCATGCAAGGGGCGATGAAGAGTGAAAGGAAAGACGGGAAGCACGTTCAAGAAAACGAGAACCGGAAAACAAAAGCCACCGCGGAAGCAGGCCGCATCCTGCCTGAGTCGCATCACATCACGACAGTCACAACAGCGACCAGCAAACAACGAGGCGCACTGTGCTACACTTGCATCCAGCAGTCTGCGCAGGCCGTGCGACCACTCACTGACAGCTCGTTAATGCCCTGCCCGCCATAAGTGACGCCTGCCGCAACTCCGCGGAGAACCCATACCACTCTTGAACCACAGCCTCGGCGTCACACACAGTCATGGGTAACAAAAGGAGCTTCGAAGAGCTGTCAGTCGTCGCCACCGGTGTACAGAGCCTCGAGGACCGCTTCGGGAAACGGCGCCGGCACGAGTATGAGAACTTGCCGCCGATATCTCAATGGAGGTGCAATCTGGTGCGTACGACCTCGAACTCCGCCAGCAAGCCGTGTGTCACTCCGTTGTGACACTTTACACTGACTGCGGCCGAGCAGACGGGCCTATCACAGGAGCACAACCTCTACCTCGTAGCTTACGGAAGGGATCTCTACATCTACGTTCCACAATTTCCCACGCAGAGGATTTCCCGGGAGCCAGTCTTGATCGTGCCGTCTCAGCCCTCCAGGCCAGGTCTACCTGGCCACCTTGATCCGCGGCAACCGCATAATATCAACAATCTCATTGTCCAACATCTCGGGAACGACGAGGTGGTGGCAACAGTCAGAGACGACGGCGACGTCGATGCGATCCTTGTACGCCACATCCTGCAGGCCATCCAAAGACGAGCAGAGCCCGGCAAAACTATCGGCGTGGTAGCAGACGAAATTCGACCCATCTTTCAGAGCAATGTGGGCATAAGCGCCTGGGGCCTGGCCATCCATACTGAAGCTCGCATACTGGCCACAAGCTCCAATGCGCACGAGGTACGAGTGTTCAAGTTCGGGTTACTTCCCGATGCAGAAGGCTCGCCTGAGCCGGCTGTGGAGCACGGCGAGAGATCCAGCTCCGACGACCACGAGGGAATGCCAGACGTTGCTACACATCGGAGCATGGACGTGACTCAGCGTGTCCTCAACGGAGACGCGAACGTACCCTATATCTCCTTCTGCAATACCGGCGACGACCCCGAGGCCAGATGGCTTCTTACAACAGACATCTCGGGTTACTGCCGAGTGATGGACCTACACTGCCGTGGCCCTGAGCCTACTGTTCAAAAGTTTCGGTTTGGGAGATCGTTCATTGGCAGTCATGGCGGTGGCGGCTTTGATAGACTCAATGCTGGCTGGGCTATAATGTTTCTCGACAGACGGTCTTTCCAGCCTGAACGAGATCTCCACGCTGCGTTAAGGCTTCCAATAGGCGAGAGTTTGCCTGGAGGGTCGAAAGGTGGCAGTAGTCGGACTTGGGATCTCAGCGATACCATAGATCATGTGCCTAATAATTCCCCGGCATTCACCTATAACGATCCGAAGAGGTATCAAAGGGCACAAGAGGCTTGGTCGTCGCAACAAGCTGCACGAGACCGCACGAATCAATCGCGCGACGCAGATCTAGCACATGCAAGTAGTCATGACCCTGAGATCGCAGGGCCGGAGCCAAACCCAGCAGCACAGGAGGATGCCATGGATGTCGTCCTCCAGGAACTAGTGGACCAAGTAGCTGACCAGCTGGTCGATGAGGACGAAGTCATGGTCTCTCCAGACTCCGATGATGACGAAGCAGACTCTGAGTCGGACTTCGGGCTGATTTACGATGACCACGATGACGAAGACGAAGGAACCGAAGATACCATCTCCTTCAATAGCATCTACGGAGGCAAGCGCATCTTCGGCAACCAGCCGTACTTCTACCACCAAAGCGGCATCTGCGACGACCTGCCTTGTCCGATCTTACATGCCTCAGTCAAGAACGTCTACCTTCTCCAACCCTCCAACCAGAAGCTGAGTGCCGGACCGGCTTCACCGCCTATGGTTGGCATCGCCAACCCGCTTCGCCAAGCCATCCAGAGCCAGTTCGGATACCTCAACATGTTCGACCGCTTCAACTTCAACGCTTACATCCCGTCTCTCGGCGTCGTCGTCCTCGCTTCGCAGAAAGGTCGTGCGGTCGTCCTATCGCTGACGAAGCTTCTCGCCTCTGCACGATATCCTGACGACATGCGGGAGGGTCTCGGGAAGCCGAAGACGAACTATGCCATGCGTGTTGAGCGCATTCTGCCTTTAGCGCACCAGGAGCTGGAGAATCAAAGACCTTTTGCACCTTTGCATGGTGTAGCTGTGTGTCCGCTCCAGGGTGTGGAGGGCAAGAAGCGCTGGCGTCTCATGATGATGTATCAAGATCACTCGGTCTTCAGCTATGAGATCAAGCGACGACAAGCGAGGGACTCTGCGGTGGATGTTGGTAGTTTGGTGGTGTGATTGGGTCATGTAGCCATAACCCCCAGAGAACCGAGCATAAAAGCAGTCAGGGCTTCCCTCGCCACTACACCACCCCATCAGCCTTTGTAGGCTTCTCCTGCTTGCACACCTGGTTGCTGGTGCGAATGTGCTTGGCCGGGCCGATTCGTGCCTTGACTACTCTGACTCAGCGATGCCGTCAAATCTCTAGGATCTACCAGACGGAGCATTGTATCGCATTTCCGAGGACATTGGAAGTGTGTCTCAGATCGTGGCAAAAAGGGCTACCCAGGCATGAGAGAACCAAGCTGTATGTCTTGAGGCCATGTCTGGAGTACCTAGTCATGTCTCGGCCAGAACCAAAATCTAGTTATCGCCCTAAGTGGCGTTGTTCCACGGTGACACAGGTAGGTAATAGCTTATGAACTCGCACATGCGAAGAGCTTCTTCCGTTGCTCATACCCCATCAACTCCTCTGCCCAGCTAACAGTACTCCACTTCCAACACGACTCCCCGGCCGACGGATATCGTATCGGAGCCACTTCGCTTCCAGGCTTCTTGTTCCACACCAAGACTCTCTCAAGTCTGTTACCATCCTCCCAGCATCGGCGTAACCATGCACCCCATCGCCGAACTGCTCGAACTGCCCCGACTGTCAGAAGGAGACGTGCTCAACGAGTTCCGGAGTGCTTCCAATCAGTTCATGAAGGCATTGCACGTCATCCAAACGGAAAACGTATGGACTGATAACAGAACTGCGAGATATGAAGAGACCATTCGCACCATTCCGCGCTGGATCTATCAGCTAGGGCGCAGGCTGAATTCTCTGGGGATGGAGGAAGGCAAGGAGGTAGCGTGGCTGAGGAATAAGGTCAGATGGCTGGAGCAGGATCGTGGAGCTCTGGTCAAGGCAATGGAGGAAGAGAAAACGAAGGCCGATACGGCAGTGCAGGCGCAGAGGCAGTTCGATCAAATGGTCGCGCTGCTCCGGAGCGAGCGTGAGGAGAATAGACGCAGTATCATCCATGCCCTCAGCGGACGAGACAGCCTGGCCAAACTGCAGAGCGAATTCGATGCCGCGAAAGAGTTCTGGAAAGCGGAAGGGAGTTGGTATGCAGAAATGCTCGACCGTGCGGCCGAGGATGCAGCGGCACTTCGTGAAGTTATTAAGCGGTTGCAGGGAGTGGAGGATCAAGCCGCGAAGGAGAGGGAAGCGGAACAGACCGAGTTCTCCAGTGTAGAGGTCGTCGCGGAGCAGCAGCAGCTCATACCGCGACTTCTGTTCAGTCCCCCGACACCACCAGCGAACTCGAGCGCGATGGATGACGTTCAACAACACGCAGAATCGGCAGTCTTTGTCTTGCATTTCCACGTCTGATGATTCTGGCTTGACGCTGGGAGGTTCGACTAGTTGACGACCTGATAGGGCAGTCGTCAAACGTGATGGTTGGGGGGTGTGCGGTAGAGTGGTGTAGATGTGGCAGGTACGGTGGCGGGATTGTTACAGAAGAGGGCAAGGAGGAAGTGCATAGCATCGTCCATGCTGTCTTAGGTACATAGGCGCATTGATCCATGCTTAGCATATCAACGCCCTTCCCCATAAGTCCACGCGCATTCTCAGACCTCCTCAATCATGAATCTTAAATCCGATCCACGGCACGTACCGGCACCCCGGATAGCCGCAAAGACAACTCTTCTTCGACTGCTCTCCACGAACCTCCCTCTTTCCTGTGCCCCTATCGCCATTCTAAGACGCTTTCTTGCCCTCCCCAGTACCAACCAACTCCGCGCGGATCATGTCCTCATCGAACACCCCGCCCCCATGGAGGTTCCTCTGGTGACCCGCTAATTTGGGGACATACATGCCGAGCAACTCGCAGGTCGCAACATGGAGCTTGCGAAGAGCCACGTCAGGGGTCTTGGAAGCTGGGCCTTCGATGGCGGGGGTGAAGCCGCGCATCACTGCGCCGACGAAGAGGTCGGACTCGCTGGTGTTCTTGGTGGGCGTGGTGAAGACTACGACGGAGATGTCGTCGGTAGGAGTGCTTGTGTTTCCGGTTGTGGTTGGGGTAGGTGTTAGGAGGAGGCGGCAGTTGGCTGTAGATAATTAGTACGTTGTGAGGGAGATAGCGGGGATGGGGACGCACATATGATTTGACCGCGGACACAGTGATCTTCGGTCGCCATTGCTGTAGTCGTGTGCTGGGTGCTGTTGTGGTCGTCGTTCGTGAAGTATTGGATCTCTCTTTGCTTGACTGGATTTGTCGTTCGCGTCGGTCTCTGGAATGGATGTTTGTGAACAGGTGCAGCTTGCAAACTTGAAGAAGTCGCGGAGATGTTTGGGAAGGTGCTTGCAAACAAGGAGTGCACGTGGCCTGATCCACACGTGGCCCCTGCTGCGTTCACATGCCGTGCTCAAGTGAAGAAGGAGCGATTCACGTACAGTCGGCTTCTCCATCTTGCTAAGTGAGTGCATATTACTCTCTGACACTGTGAGGCAGCACCGATCGATACATGTCGTCATGCCTGGGAGAGAACGATATTCCGGCCGCGTCTAGCATCAGTGCACTCTCGCTGCCTATGCTTGGCGTTCACGTGCTGTGCTGGAGTTAGGAAGGAGCGGTTCGCGCAGATCCGCACCGTATTCCGTATCCTGATGGCAACAGCGAGCATATCCTTTTCTGGTGCTAGGCAATAGCACCAATACGGGTCGTAATACCTGAGAATGATGTGGTACAGCAGCCTGGTCCGGCGAATGCATACAGCTTCACGGCTGGGCTTGCTGCTTCTGCTCGCTCTGACCAGACTGTTTCTCCCCAGCCGAATGCGTGAGAGGGTCGTGCATCACATTCCCATTCCCATCCTCCGCCTTGTCATGAAGTCCCTCTCCATCAACCTCATCTCCGCCCTCCGCTTCACCACCTTGCTCCTCCCCAAGCTTCCTATACTTCCTCCTCTTCTTCTTCTCCGCGCTAGCCTTCTTCTTACTCGCCCTTTCACTCTTGATCGCACTGCGACTCTGTTCTCCCTTCTCAATCACATCCAACTTCTCCGCCAGAATATTCCTCGCGAGCTTGCGGTTCTGCTCTCTCGACCTCGTCTCTTGACTCTTCACCACGATACCAGTGGGTAAGTGTTTGAGCTGCACAGCAGACGAGGTCTTGTTGATCTTTTGGCCGCCCGGGCCGCTGCCTTTGAGGAAGGATTCTTCGATGTCGGTCTCGAGGATCTTTGGACGGGGTGGGAGTGCTTTCTCGAATGGGATTGAGGATGTGGTGAAGGTTCGCCCACTAGTAAGACGGTAGAGTAGAGATGTACTCGGACCTGTACATAGCCTCCGTAGCATGTTACTCTGCCTTTAGACCACAACGTGCCTGCCATGTGTGGAGCGAACTGAGAGAAGGCACGCCGGCTCGGAAACACAACCGGCCCCGAAACCCCCAGACCTGAAACGCCCCTGCATCCATCTCATCTCCAACCCTAACAGACATTGCGACCAGACCCCTTCCAAACTCCGCGACGCCTTCAAGCCTCATACCACCCACACAGTCACACACACGAAGCCACCACAATGCCGTCACTCACCGACACCCCGACCCTCGTAGCCCTAGCCATCACCTTCCTCGCACTCCTCGCTTTCCTGCTCCTCAGCCAACCGACGGAACTGGTGCGATGGCTGCAGAAGAAGAACTACCAATATGAGGTTACTTTCTCGCTGTATATGCTTACGCCGACGGAGAAGTTTGTCTTCAGTATGTCTCTACTCCCATACCACACCGCGGCGCGAATGCTGACATATGCGGCGTAGATTCCGTCCTCTTCCTAACCCTCTCCATGCTCACGCTAGCCACTGTGCTCTACCTGCCCGACCATATTCTGCAAATCTCCAGGCGGTCTTACTACTATTTCGCTGGAGACGTGCACCCGCATGCTGCTGGCAATGGGACGGAAGCCATCCTAGGAGCGACGGAGACTATGCTAGGCGCTGCGAAGGGACTGGCGGGGACTGCGTATCAGGCTGCCGTGGATACGGGGAGTGCGGCGCAGGGGGCGATTCAACAAGGGGTTGAGGGAATGGGTTGGGACTGAGATTGGGGTGTTGGGCCACTGCTAGGCGTTCTGGGTGGGTATTTGGGTGCCGGGATTGGGACGGCAGGGTAATGTGTAAGAATACATTGTGGCTAAGAGGACGATGTATCACGACAGCGGGAAGACGAGACGGAGACGTCGAACGTTGCGCTGCGCTGCCTGTGTACTCGTACTTTGAGGCAGATGTGTACGATACGCTGCGTCGACTTGGAGTCTGGCCATGCCCGACATGACATCTACAACACTTGCAAAAGACACAAATTCAGGCCTGCCAATGAGGTGCGACTTCGACGACGACAGCTGCCGAAGGCGCATAGTCTGCGACGGATTAATGTGTTCAGCAGGAGTAGAGCATTCCAGCCGCGGGAAGTGTGCGCACTGCTAACAGTTGTGACTGGTACGCCTCACAATGCAGGACAGGTATCGAAAGGGCACTCTGTACCACGATTCAGCTTGCGACATCAAGTAATACCTCAGGCTAGGGGGATCACAGTAACTGCAACAGTTCCTCAAGGGAAGGCGGTAAGTATGTGAAAGATCAACGATAGCCTTGATAACCTCGCGCCTCTGACTTTCACGCTCACACGAAGAAAGACGGACGAATAAATGGTGCCCTCTTGCTGTTTTCTGCAAGGCTACCGGATCACCGGCTCGGAGCAGTCACTCTCCGAAACTCAAACTTATTGCCGTATAACCATACTTTCGCGGTTTTGCTTGCACACCTCCACCTCGCCACCATTGCTTGCGCAATATCTTAACGCGACGCGAGTACACTTGCGATAGCGGAAGGTCATTGCAAAGGTTTGTATACTTCCCTATTCTCTTTCACCACCTTCCCACCTTCCCATTTCCTTCTAGGACAATCACGGAACCCTACGACACTTGACCGTACAGGAATCACCTGCAGCTCAAGCAAGATGAAGCTCACACTCCTACCCGCGACACTACTGGCTCTCATGGCCACAATTACAGAAGGCCAAACTATAGTACAGACATTCACGAACCAGGCAACGGTAGCAGAGACGGTCCCTGGTCCGACGGTCATTGAGACGGTTCAGGGGCCTACTAGTACTGGTTCGTCACCTTACGTATTCCGTCCATTCTTGCAGGCCCGCGTACTGATGTAAGAGTTCAGTCAACATGAATGCCACTATTACGAATATCGCCCTGACTGCTTTCTCCGCGTACGCGACCAATGACTCTTTGACGGATACGGCCGCGAGCACGGCCACGGACGACTCGGGTTCGTCGGATAATGCGCAACAGTCTGTGGTCTCAGGGGCAATGGAGGGCGGTGCTACAAGGTTTGACGTCTCGTATGCTGGGGTGGTCGCGGCGGCTGCTATTGGGTTTGCAGCGGTCTTGGCTGGGGTGTGAGGGATTATGGATCGTGAAATGGATACGGTGAGGGAGCACATGCTGGAAATGCGACGACTGAGAAGCAGTACAAAATGGCGGAAGACGTTTGCCGCTGGTCGTGTCGAGATGAGGCTGTGGACTCCGTCGGTTCAGCGTACAAGCATCAAACGATTGGCTGTTGAGAGACCACCCAAGTCGCATGTGGACAGATGGAAAGACGGAGAATGATAAAATATATGTGCATCGTCTCGAACGACCCGAAGGCCTGATCGATCTGGGATGGCAGGTGCATGCGGCTGCGGTAACAATGAGAACGAAGATGAAGAATACTTCTATCGCGACGGCAGGAGCTGCGATGATCACGGCGATACCGACAGCGACTTTTGAAAGGATAGGGAGTTGAACGATGAGGGATTTGCTTGGGCAGTCATTGCACGCGGACACGCCGCCAATGCTTTTGGGATGGCAGACGGATATCGAGGTTGACACCCGGCTAAGCACACTCTGTTCAACTGTCGAGACCAATACCACGAGAATATGCCCATTGTAAGCAACAGGTAACGTACTCGATACATACGTAGCCTTATTGCCAATACAGCCCAAACTTCGTTCGATCAGAACCCTTTAACGAATTCATCTTGTACTTTCTACCCTACGAAGCGAAGCAAGAATATTTGTTTCGACGACCACGTCTCCAAATAGATTCTGCTATTGCGCAAAGTCTCGAGAACTGCGTGCATTGATTACAACAAGGCTACCGGAGCACCGGCTCCTAGATCGCCCCCACGTCATGATCGGCACGATATACGCTGATCGTGACAACCATACTTTCGACCGAGGCGGCTTTGCTTCTGCACCTCCATCACCGCATTGGACAGTGCAAATAGACTTGCGATGGCGTGAAATCACGTGCAGTATGCAGAGCTTTGTAGGCTTTCTTCTCCTTCTCCACCTGTCCAATTCACCACTACCTCACTGCGAGTATCAACAAGAAGAACATAATAAATACAGACGAACACCGTATTGCACAAAGACAACAGTCGCAGTTCGCACAAGATGAAGGTCACAAGCGTATTCACTACATTGGCCCTCGCAGCCTCCATGGCGGCGGCTCAAACAACGACTGGTTCGTCACTCATCTTCTTGTTTTGAGGCATCACGACCGCAGAAGAAGGTAGCAAGCATACTGACATGAAGTCCAGTGACCAACGCCGTAACGACCGCCGTTACGACGAGCGATATGAGCTCTAGCACTACTGCCGCAACAAGCTCGTACGATCCAGGATCACCAGGCAACGTCCGACAAACTGGAGTTTCGGCTGCTCAGGGCGCTACTGGTGCTGGGCTGCAGATTCCGCGAGGAGCTGTGGGTGCAGTACTGGCGGCTTTCGGTCTGGGAGTGGCTCTTGTGGTTTGAGCAAGCTGGACCTGCAGAATGAGCAGAGGTGATGTGAGATGACACAGTTGAGGCATGAAGCCGATCGGTCCGAGAGTTGCAGAGGAGAAAGAGGATTAAGACCAACGCCGAGCTAGATACCCATCACAACGATCAAATGTACACAACATATGCCAACACGAACCCATCAGCCCAGGAAACGAACTCATCCTCGACGATGCGGAACCGCGAGAACCGAATCGACTAACGACCCATGAACGTCATTCGTCCTCGCCTGATTCCTCCTTCATCTGTATCTGTCCATCTTCCTCTTCTCCCTCTTGTTGACCCTCTTCTGCGTCTCCTTCTTCCTCGCTGTGATCCACACCGTTTGTCATTGGTTGATCTTCGCCGCCGTTCTGTTCACCTTCTTCCTCTTTCTTGACCTCGACCTTATGCTCGGCTTCTTCAACGATGGGCATCACGCTCTCCTCTCTCGGGTCACCGGGCAGCATCTGCGGCTCGAAATGCCACTTCTGCACACACAGAATAATGTCCACAGCCATCGCTCCATTGTTGCGCAGAGCTTTCTCCCAGTGTGCCGGCATACCCTCGCCCAGTACCAACATCCGCGCAATACACTGTACAAGCAACTGCCGCATCGGAGACTCCAGCTCAGTATTATTGTAAATATACTGCACCCTCCGCAGCGCAGGCCAAGAATTCGTGTCATGATACCATCTCCTCACCGCATCAAGCACCTCCACAATCAACCTCTTAATCTCCCATTTCTCACCCATCAAATACAGATCCAACAACGGGGTCAGATCTTTCTCCTCCTTCGGCGTAGGCACATGTTCAGAATACAGCCAGCCGACGAACAACTTGAAAGGAGCGTCGTCCTCGTCGGGGAGGCCGTAAGCGTGGTTCTTGGAAGAGCCAGTCTTGGGGTTGTAGAAGATGTTGCGGAAGAATTTGGAGCGGTGGCAGAGGAGCTTTTCGTGGAGGATCCAGTGGGTGTTGTCGGGGCCGACGTAGAGGTCTACCATGTCCCGAGAAAGGAGCCTGTCTTATCGTTAGCAGTGCTACGCCGATTGTTTGGAGTGGTGAAGCGCATACTCATTGAGCGGTTTCTCCCTCTGCTGTTCTGCCATCTTAACTGTATTGCGATGCGCTGTGAGCTTTGTTCCGTCTGGAGTGTTGAAAGTTAATCAATGGTCTTGATGAGGTTACGCGACAACGATGCCGAGACTTTTGAGAAGCAACAATGATTTCGAGTATGCCTGCAAGAATCGCGTCGATGAATACACGCGACGAAAGGTGCAGAAAGTGGCTGAGAAGCTTCTTATTGAGCAGTCTGCCGAAGGCTGGTCGAGACGAAGGAGGCTGGTGAGCTTGGCCCATTGGTCGAACATGACATCAGACTGCATCAGTAGCTTCAATTTTGGGACTAGAGCTGCAACCACTTTCCGCGGAGATCTTGACTGCTTTGGGATGCGTGCATGTGAAGAAGAGACAAGAGCAGGCAAAATACTGTGTACAGCAGGTCTGAGTGCGACATTGTCAAAAGACCGGAGAACCGAGAACATGCGGCGCAGGCAGAAGGAATGTGCGGATCACGTTGAAATGCTTGCTCGGTCGGCAAGGCTGCCGATGAGCCGCTGATCGGTTTCCGAAAGGCTGAGCACACAGCTCTAGATACGTCAACGTCTGCTACGATGTCTGCTGTCTTGACGGCCTTGCTTGACACCGACGGTTTGACACCGACGGAGAGCGTGGATGTGAAGCACGTAGGGGCGCGATGCAGCGATCGTCCATTCGAAGGATGATGTCCCTGCCAGCCGCACAGTTGTACATCTTCATGAGGTCGTACGCTTAAACCAAAGTGTCCAATACCGTCTCGATACCAGTGTCGGCCGGCCGAATTGACCTCATCGATCAACCACCAGAGCATCACCAATGCTGGATGTAGAACCGAGCCGGTGAAGGCGGTCCTGGCCTATTGCAACAATTCAGCCCTGACCTTGCTGAACTTCCTGGTGCCGAACTCACCACTTCGTCGAATCCTGAAAGCCAGCGTTGTTGTAGTCGAACGGCTGCATATCGTCGAGGAAGGAGAGGTCGTCAAGGTTGACAGGGTAATTTGGGTCTAGGTATGTGCCAAAGACATCGTCTATGCCGTCGAAGAGGTCGAGGCCGTTCTGCTGTGCTTGCGGCTGTGCAGGTGGTTGTTCGGTCACCGAAGTTGCATTCGACTCCTCGGTGCTTGAATGAATTGCGGCTTCCCGAGGTGCAGCGGGGACAGCTTCAAGCAACCCGGTTCGCTCGCCGTTGATTGACGGCATGCAAGGTACATTCTCAGATTGCTTTTCCTTGCCTGTAACCGCGGTGGCACCATCAGCACCACGTCGTTGCGCCTCTCTCGTCACTCGAAACGAAGCCAGGCTGGGTGCCTTTTCTATCTCATCCTGCACCTTCCTTGCCAGCGCCGCCATAGTATCAGCAGAGCTCCACGTCCGCCGCAGACTTTGCAAGATCTTAGTGCACTTGCTGAATTCCCGGCATGCATCTTCCTGCTGATGTTGGAACTGACTTTGCCGCAGATGCTGGTACGACACCGACAGCGCAAGCGAGACAGCATAAGGTATGAAAGGCAAAGCGTGCACTTCTAGGGCGTGTTCGCTCTCCATCAGCTTAACGACTTCGCTCGCGCAGAGTCGCTGGCGGACTGAAGAATTAGTGCCACGAGGGATCTGCTTGATACCTCGCGATCGATGCGATAGTATGGCCACAGTGAGGTAGTATAAATGGAGGGTCAGATGGACCGACTGCGGCAGCTCCCATCCACCGACATCGTCGAGCAGCTCTTCCATGCCGGGGTATTGGTCTTCCCACCCTGTCACATCCGTAGGGTAATGCGGGCGGTAGAACGTGATGATCTTGTTTAGTATCTCAGTAGTGCGAAGCCAAGCTTCAAAGGCCGGGAAGCCGCTCTCGCCAGGCTCGAAGCGATCGATAGCAATGTCGATGTCGCTCATGATCACTGGTCTGCCGTTGATGGTGGAGTTCGCTCGGTCCAGCGCCCAGAGACACCAGAACAGTCTCTTCATTGACAGGTCTGCTTCGGTCCGCCCAGTCGATTGCTGACCGAGGTGGATGCCCATGGTCTGCGCATGATGCATAGCCTGAGAAAGCAGCATTGAAGACTCTTCAGCGCCATCGTTTCCTTCACTATGCAGAGACGCCAGAGCTAAGATCCGCACAAGCGTTACCTTGTCGTATTGACATGGCGCCCGCAAAGCACCTAGCACCGAAGCGTGCAACCTACTGCAGAACTCACGAGGTGGCAGAGTAGATGGAGACATCTGGATCCGGAGGTGCATACCAGCATCTGAGTCCTTGGCCGCGACAAGGCACATCGCATGGACGAGCGGTTCGGGCACATCGCCATCTGCATGCTGTCGTCTGAACTCAGCTTCGTCTATCAGTGGGAGAATGGGCTGGATCTTCTTGAAGTACACATCGATCAATGGACCCAGGACAGCTGAATGCGGTCGTTGGTCGCCGGGCAGACCATACTGATAAGTGAGTTGCGTCGTGTTCCTGCTCTCGTGCGCAGCATTCTCCCGCTGTCTGATCAAAGCCTCCCACTCGCGCTTATCGACCCAGACGCCAATGTCCTCGTTTGGTGGCCGCTGCTCATGGTTGCTCACCGGCCGGTTGAGAAAGGTTGCTCCGGGATTCAGGTCACTGAAGAAACGTTTCTCTCCAGCTGCTCCCGCAGACTGTGGTGGCGTACGCTGTTGCGATGGTCTCCGTGGTGCCTCGTCTTGACCGTTGACGTTGTTGCTGCTGGTGGCGGTAGCGGTTGCGCGCCGTGTACCGGTGTTTCTTGGAGCCGGCTGTGCTAGCTCCTCATCGTCCTCGTCGGCACCTTGTGAAGTATCCGCTTGGTCTGCTCCAGCAAAGTGTATGCATCGTTTCTGGTCTACATGTCAGGGCGGCAAACACAGATTGGGCATACCGCAAACCTTGCGAGCGCGGCATGTTTCGCAAGCCTTCGCGAGTCGCCTACGCTTTGGTGTGTCGCCTGAGTATTGGTGCACGAACGTGAGCTCCATGCCGTCTGTTACCGTGTCAATGTTGAACGAAAGTAGGCGTGTAGTGTGGATCGGCGGTGGTGCTCGTCCGGTCACAATGCGCAGTTGGACTACCCATTTTGCCCTCGGGGAGTCTGAGCTTGACCTCGAGGTTGCTGTTCACGGCATAGACCCCAAGTTTGCTATGCAATCCACGGTATAAACAGATCGGCCTCTCGCAAGCTTTACATGTGTAGCAAGCGCGGAAATACTATCAACCCAGACACCGGAACCCCGTAGTGACTGCGATGGCCGCAACCCTGGATGCCATCCGGAACCCAGCGTCCCTCGACCAACAGATCGCGGCATTGCGGGAGCTCAAGAACTACATCATTGGCCATGATCAGCGCAAAGAGGCTGTAGTAAGAGATGGAGCTCTTGACCCGCTAGTCAACATACTAGCATCGGCCTCAGTCTCGACGGGAAAGAGGAGACGAAGTGATGCCAACGGCGCATCCATACCATCAGCGCAAGCATGGACTCGAGGGGACGAAGCAAGGCTACAGGCAACGTTGGTCATTGGGACACTAGGCAATGGTGGTGCCGCTTTTGTGCAGTCCCTACTGGCAGCAGGTGCCCCAAAAGTGCTGCTGGACATGCTGGCGACAGATGCCACCCCGAGATTGGTGACAGCGACCTTACAGGCGCTCAAGAACATCTCAGCATCCTGGTCGACCACGCGAGACAACCTGAACTCGTCGACTTGTGGCGACTTGGAGATATTCACCAAGCAGAGCGCCGATATACTGCATCAACTTCTCCGTCAGGACACATCATCATCTGCTGCTAAGCAGCAAGTCAGACTCGTCGCCGAGATCATAGCCATTGCGGGAAGCGGCGAGGCAGCGCTTGTCCAAGGTCCTATCCTGGATACACTTGCCTCCTTGCTCGCCTCGCATGCCATAGCCAGCAACCATGTCGAGGACCATGGAGTGTACCTTCCGTCTCCTCCACCGTTGCAGGCCGTACCAAGCATACTATCAGCTATATGCACGATCATTGCTGGGTCGACCTACCGAGCGCATCGATTCTTCCTCTCGGCGCCGATACGGACTCTGTTTCTGGATGTTTGGCCCGGCAACACCGACCAACGATATCTATACGGACCGAGGCATGGCTTCGCTTCAGCGACGGGAGAGCCCTTGCTCCCGCCATTACACATCCCAGCATATGGGACTACCACCTACTTCGGAGGCTCTCGGGCCTTTCCAGCGATGGCGGTCTTACAGAACCCATCAAGACGGGGTGCATCTACCTTCGAAGGCGTACCGCAAGGTGGAGATATCGATCATGCAAACGCTGTCTGCAGTTGGCTGCTATTATTGGCACGCTCGATGGAAGGACATAACAGGCTCATTGCGCTGAGACTGCTTGCGTTGGTCAACAACGCGATCGATCAGGATGTGTTTAATGTTGGTCATCGGAGCGAGTACATCCAGAAGACTAAGGAGCGGGAGAAGCAGATAGCTTTGCTTGCTGTTCCGTTGGCTGTGAAGCTGGTACAGACGGCCAGGTACGTTTTCTCCAACTCCTCCTACTTGTCATACGCATATGTGGCGACTGCCAGCAGTCTGTGGAGATCCATGCATGGCGTGACATTGTCTCCAGCCGACCGGTTCTCCCCGCTGCCGGTGATGGGATCCGATATGCTAACTTCCTCGTTGACATGCTGACAATGTTGTTTTGCAGTGAGAATAAGAGTGGCGGCGTCACGGACCAGCAGGATACTAAGCTGTGCAAGGAGCAAGCTTGCGACGTTCTAGCGCTACTGGTGCACGACTCGCCAGTGCTGCAGGTAGCTGCCGTGGAGGCCAATGCCATCAGATACGTCTGCCCGGTGTTGAAGAAGAGCTTCGATAATGTCCCACTTGCGAAAGTCATGTGGTCGGCGAAGACTGCGACTGACGAATCAACCCTACCAGAGACAAGTCGTCTGGGCAGTAAGGGTCTGCCTCCGGAGATCCTACACGCCATGAAGTGTCGAAAGGGCGCACTACAAGTTCTTGCGGCACTGGCAGAGAAGGAGGATTTGCACCGGAAAGCCATTGTCGAAGCAGGTGTCGTCAGTTGCATCATCGACTCGCTCAAAGCGTTCCCGCTCGACTACATCACGAAGCTAGCGAGCAATCGAGCACAAGTCGGTCCGAAAGATGGTAACACTACATCCGTCATCTTGGCCGCATGCGCAGCAGCAAAGACGATGTCTAGGAGCGTCAGTCTGCTACGGACCAGCCTTATCGATGCCGGCATCGCAAGGCCAATCTTCCACCTCCTCAACCACGAGGATGCGGAGGTCCAGCTCGCAGCCACGGATGTATGCATCAACTTACTGCTGGAGTTCAGCCCTATGAGGGATGACCTCGTCGCAGAAGGTGTGGTGAAGACGTTGACGGCCCACGCCAGGCGGGCTTCTTCTGCGCTGCGGCTAAGTAGTTTATGGGCTCTTAAGCACCTGATGCTTGCTAGCCCACGAGAGGTGAAGATCAATACCCTTGAGGAGCTTGGGCCTGGGTGGCTTGTCAGCGCTATTCAGGGTGAGCAGCGAGAGTCTTTTGCAACGAATGGAGGAGGCGTGTCGGTAGGGCTTAGTACGCCTAATGCTGCTGGGGAGCAAGTTGATTTGCTGAACCCTTCGTCCATGGATGTAGACAGTCCGGCCGACGACGAAGAGCAAGAGCGCGATGATGACGAGGACGGCGAGGTGATGTTCGACGAGTCGTCTAGCACCCACTACCAAGCATCCCAGCTTCGATCGACCCTTCATGCACAACCGCCGAGCTTCAACAGCAAAAAGTATCTCTCCTCCGTCCGCGAGATGGAGCAAAATCCGACCTTGTTAGCTAAGCGAGACGACGTCGCCGTACAAGAGCAGGCTTTGGACTTCGTCCGGAACTCAATTAACGGCGATGACAGCGCCTTAATGCTCGACCATCTTCTCCAGCAGATCGGCAGTACGAAAATCTTCGAGCTGCTTACTGCGAAGCTTGCGCCACTACCCGCTTCGGCGAGATTGACGAGTGGTAGCAGGCAGATTTACTACCCTACTGAGCTGGTATTGGGCACGATTCACATCATCAACCATATTTGCAATGCTTCGGCGAAGCACAAGCAATTGCTTATCGCTCAGAAGCCTCTTTTGCAAGCTTGGCTTCCTCATTTCAGTCATATTGACAGGAGAGTGCGGTCGGCCTGCGTGTGGGCTGTGAATAGTCTTACTTGGATTGAGGATGATAGCGATAGGAAGGACGCTCGGGTACGTGGACTGATCGTTGGACACCTCCAGACGGATATCCCGGAGGTGGTCTCAGAGGACTCATCATACCTGAGTACTTTGGAGACACTCGCTAACCACTTTCTAGGCACGAGCGCAAGAACTAAGAAGCGTCGGTATCGAAGGCGCAGTACGAGGGCTTGCGTCTGATGGGGACTTAGATGTCAAGGAACGAGTGAAGACGGCACTGCGGCAATTTGACCAACTCTAGGCGAGAATTCTACCTCGAGTGGCCCGTTAGCTTTCGCCCTTGATACGGGAGTAGCTCATGAGATCAGTGCTCACGCCATGTACTGAGCAAGCAGTCTTAGAGAGAGATTCATCCCCAACGGTGCGAGAGCTCGACAGGCTGCTGCGTTGTCTATCAGGACGTCATGCTCTGGTGTAATTGCTGGGATGTACGCCGGCCTCCATGATGGCCAAGCATCTCATCAAAGTTCTCTATACGTCTCTGCTGAGCTGTCACGGCTACGAAAGTCCGAAAGCTACGAAAGTTTAAGATGCCTCGTCCGGATGGCCTTGAATGAAGCCTCCGTCGCTTGTCAGACGCAGATTGGCGCATGGCGCACCAAGACGTCACCATGGAGAGCAAGTCCAGTAAGATGGCTCTGCCTCACGCCAGAGCCTGGATCTCACATCGGGCGGAACGTGGACATGCAGCCTTGTTGGTCCTTCCGATGCGGCCAACCAGGATCGAGATCTGGGAGCACAATGCGAGAACGAGGATCCACCGCCCTTGTGCGCTGCACCATGTTTGGCCCCGACCGCACTGCATCCTGCATGCAGTCTTACCATGGTACACTTGCCTCGATCTTGGCCCCTAAAGGAGATGAACCATCAACATTGTGTTATTGTAGGTATAACTTGGTGTCTCTTCTTTTGAAGTATATCTCGATAGCCTTGGTGCTCCTGCGGGTTCATTTCTAGATGATTTCATTCCTGGAAATGTGGACATGCGGAGTGCCTGATCCGGCTGGGCAAGGCTGGGCGACGACAAACCCTAACTGGCCCCAAGCGAGCTGCATGCATGCATCCGCAGTACATTGATAGTCAGCGCTGTTCGCAATGAGACATAAGGATGCGCCCGCAAGGACTGCCACGAGCGCGGGACTCAGCCTCGCAATATCATTCGCATCTCCGCTCCTCTTCCCTGTCAATCTTCATATGAGGGATTCTGCATCAATACCGACACACTGCACGCCTTCTATTCTCCGACAGTTCGCTCATCATGTCGGCTACTGTCGCGCATCGACCGCGGACTGTCATCGGACCGCTGACAACGACGTACACACCTCCATCTTCCTGCACGAACATTGTCGCCGGCCGTCCTACAAGTTGCTCCACGGGATATCGCGTAAGTCGGCGTTGCAATAGCTGGCGTGAGTGAGGAAGGACGTGCTCATGGGTTCACGCAGGCCGTCACATGCGCGACAGATGCGTCGCTGAGCAGCAACACCACGTCTGATTACAACGATGCGACCGACTGCTGGCCGCCTGCCGCTCCTAGCGCCCCAAGTCCCACACCTCCGTTCGGCGGATGGGGTTTCTACAGTCCTGGCTTCATCTGTCCGCAAGGATATACTAGCGCTTGTACAGCAACGGCCAGTGGATCAACAGACGGAGGGCACGGTGTGGAATACTCAATGCTGCCTGGCGAGACGGCGGTAGGCTGCTGTCCCGAGTAAGATTCTTCTTCCTTGGAGAAGGAGGCCGCCAGCTGACGGTCTTACTGCCTAATGGTTTCACGGTTTCGTGAACGCTGTAGCCCAGACTTGCCAGAGCGGCGCAGGCTATTGTGCTACGTTCCCGGTGGTGACGTGCGAAGCTGGCCAATCCAATGGACTTACTGACATGACCATACCTACCACTGTCACTTCAAGCTTCTCTGAATACGCCATTACCACCTACCAAGTCTACGCCCCAATGATCGAGATCAGATGGCAGAGCTCAGATCTGCCAGGAAATACCACCACAGCTACTGCAACTCCATCCAGTTCGGTAACGCCTTCCCAGTCAACATCTTCAGAGCTCTCAGGTGGTGCGTATGGGGGTATCGGCGTGGCGGTAGCCGTTATCGTACTTGCTGTGATCGGCTTAGCAGCATACTTTTGGCGTAAGAAGAGGCGATCTTCAGCGGATACAAGAGCGAGCTCAAGTTACCCTGCAGTACCAGCTTATTACAACAGCCCCAACGGCTACGATCCTACTTCCGGCTTCTCGAGTCCATCCGAGCTTCGCGGAGCCGCATTGTACGAGATGGAAGACAGGCGGAGAACGTATGAGATGGAATCGAACGGACCGCATGAAAGACATGAACTTGAAGGCAACGAAACGCATATAAAGAGCGGTAGATTATGGAAGTAGGATAGCCCGTTCCTGTCGGCAGATGACCGAATCAGCATCTGCACATGTTCCCAAGCAAGCGCTCCCGCGATTATGCTCACGTTCTGCTTAAGAGCTGAAAGGCTGGGAGGCTGCGAGTTTGCCTTTCCTCCGAGCTGCTCGAGCTCTCCAGAAACATGACGTAGTTTGACAAACCTAAAGCCAATGCTGCTTCACCTTCTTCGATGTTACTGGCACACACATTACGGTCGTTACTCCAACCGGACCTTCTCTTCGGCCTCGTTTTGACAATCACTGGAGACCTGAATACTGGAAAATCATGTGGACACTCATTAGCGCTACGCCTTCGCCGTACGCCCGGAAAGTACGCATAGCTCTTGCAGAGAAAGGTATCGACTTCCAACTCCAGACAGAGGTACCATGGCAGTCGACCACGCAGACGCCGCAATACAACCCGCTGGAAAAGCTGCCGGTGCTGATCCTCGACGATGGAAAGACGGCCATCTATGAGTCACACTTTATCATGGAGTGGCTGGAAGCTAAGTACCCGGAACACTCTTTGATGCCGGACAGCATCGACGACAAACTCTTTGCGAAGAAGGTCGAGGTGGTCTCGGACGGAATCTGCGATGCGCTGGTACTGGCTTTCTTTGAGCAGAAGAGGGATCCGGAGAAGCAGAGTGAGGCGTGGAGAGACCGGTCAGTATACTCACGAGACTGGAACCAGACGTTTGGTCGCTGAGTGTGATACGTGCAGACAAATGAGAAAGGCAGATGGTGGTCTGCAAGCACTCGCCACATTTGTCGATCAAGCTGGCAGTGGCGAGTTCCTGCTCGACAACAAGTTGACTTTGGCAGATATTGCTATCGCTAGCTGTTTGGGCTGGCTCAGTCTTCGATGGCCGGATCATGCATGGAAGGAGAAGCACCCACGACTTCGGGAGTATTTTGAGTGCCTGGATGCGAGGGAGAGCTTTGCAAAGACTAGGCCAAGTCCGCAGACGATCACGGAGAGTGTTGTGTAAGCTTCCTCCCATGATCTTCGCCGGGACACGTACCACCTTTTCGGCGACATAGCGCCTTGTTACGCCTCGCTCGCGACCTCTATTCTCTCAACCTCCATAGCCTTGTCGCCCGAGCCCCCCTTCGCCATATCTTGCAACACCGCTTCGTCGAACAGGTTGCCCTGCACAGCCTCTTTGCCATCGAAGATGGTGCTGACTTCCTAGAGTGATACTAATGAAGATGAACTAACGGTCAGCAGATGTCACAGGCGATCTCCAAGGGTCTCACCCATTGGTATACGCACGTGGCGGTCTCTGAATAGGTAAAATATACGACGACAATGGCGAGCACCTGGAGTCTGTGTCAGTGATAATCTTTCTTCCGATGAGTACGGGATCACTACGATAATGCAGTCAATGACGATATAGTACTTCCAGCCAATGGTTTCGAGCGCCACCGGATTGAGATACTTAAAGCCTGTGATACTCGCCTGAACCAGTAGGTTCTGGGTTACGACGAGCTTGCTACGCACGTCATACGACATACACTCAACAGTATACCCTGTAAGAATTCCGGACCATGTCGTGGAGTAGAAAGCGGTCGAGATGAAAACGACTGCTATCACGGCATGCGCGGCAGCCTTACCTCCACGCACCGTGTAGAGGGCATTGCAGATCTGCGCTGAAGTCAGTGGACTACGCCTACATGGCAACAGTTGGGGTTATTTACAGTCCAGGGGACGAATCCGAAAACGAGCTGGCCAATCATTGAGGTCAACATCATCTCGCGGCTCCCAAATCTTTTCGATCACCTAAGCTCCCCAGAAGGTCTGGAGTCAAGCGTCAGCGGAGACGATACGGCGAGAGAGGTGCAGAACAGAGACGGCCTTACGAATCCCATGTTCCATATCGTTAAGCAGCCATTGATGATCGACTGGGTCCTTGGGTTCGTAATGCCGATACCAGTCAGGACAACAAGGAGGTAGTACCTGATGAGCGTGTTGCCGGTCGCCTGAGCGAAGAGCGAGACTAAGAAGCGATGGTAATAGGGGTCAGCCCGTGTCTCGAAAAGTTGCGGAGACCGCCGATTGTTTGAGACGCCCTCCGGAGCTTCTACCCATCACATACGTACCGGTACAGACGACCCAGGTTCTCCACCTGTTACCTTTCGTGCTGAAGAGCGTCAACCAAGAGCCGCCACCATGTTCTCGCTCGAAAGCGAGGGTGTCTCAATCTCATGCATCTCCAAGGCGGCCAACGGATCAGTCGCATCACCGCCGCAGTGGTAGTCGATGCGGATCTGTCGTGCCTTCTCGTTTCGGCCCCTGGCCACAAGCCACCCAGGATTCTCGGGGACCCGCCAGGTAAGGCAGATGCTGATGGGAACTACGGACGGAAACATCTGCAGCAGGCTGACGCTTCCCCAGCTCCAGTCGCTCTGGATCGTCAGGGTGCCGAGAGTCGCCCATGCTGCGATTGTTACACCGAAGAAGTACAGCGTGTTCAGCAGCGTCGAAAGCTGAGCTCTGCGCGAAGGGTGCGCGACCTCCGTTACCATCATTGGCGCAGCGGTATACTCGAAGGATAGACCCATGCCTATGATTGCACGAGCTGAAGCAAACATTGCCAGCGAGGTTGCGAAGGACTGTAGGAAGACGCCGAAGATAATTATCGCCTGCAGCAACGAGACGTACCGTTAGCGGATACTCGGACGATCCATCGTACGGGTTGGCGGCGTTGACTGACAGCTCCAGCAATGATTGTATACTTTCGCCCCATCTTCTCGACCAACCACCACAAGAAGGTCACCGCAAAGACACTACCAAGACCTGGCGTCCTATTGAAGATACCAAGCTGTGCTCCCGTCGGACGATCGAAGTACTCCTGCCAGTACGTCAAGGCTTGCAACCCATTCATCAACGAACCGTCAAACCCTTTCGTCGCAGCACTATGCATTCTAGCATGTCAGGATATATACCCGCGATCAGTGCAGTTTTAAAGCACCCATGGACCGGACATTTACCCGCGGTCGCTCGAACGATGCTTGACCAGGAGAGTCATTGCTCTTGTCCAGCAATACCAGAGCCAGTACTGCACTCCAGGCACGACTCCGTGGGGACCCCGCCTGTCTGTAGGCTCAGCCACGCAATGTTTGTCAAGTGGTGTGCGGGGACAGATCTTACGGGTTACTACTGTCTGAGGACCGGTGTCGGCAGTCGATGGAGATCAGGTTGAAAGCTACATGCATGAGGTTGCGGAGACTGTTGTGTAAGCTTTACACCATGTCGCTACTTGACCTTCGCCAGCTCATGCCTTTTACAACGAATGTATTGCTACCACGACGTTCCACAGACCGTCATGCCGAATCTAAAGCGTACATCGTGTCGCAAAAGCAGCGAAAACCCTCCACCGTCTATCGGCCATGTGGTTGAAGGTCTGAGAGAGCTTGTCTCCGATCTACAGCGCCGATTTACGGCAATCACAGTAATTGCCGTAGCCCTCTGCAGTATGCTTAGCAGTCTCCTCGAAGCCACTCCCCGCTTCCTGGTTGAGCAACATCATAGTGAGCTCAAGCAGCTTCTGGAGAGCTTTCTCGGCCGACTCGGTGTCGCCGGTCTTGAGGAAGATGCACTTCTTCTTGTCTCTGTCTGATGGAGACGTCGGGTCGGTGTGGCCGGGGTCAGGGTTGACTACTGCTGCTTTGATCGTGGTACCGGCGCCGAAGATTGCAATCTCCATGGACTTCGGGAATGGGTGAGACTGGCCATCGAGCGCACGAACTATCAAGAATGGCCATAGAAGGCGGGCGTTGGCTTATGGAGTCGTAGTCAGCGAAGATGGAGACTGGCCTTTGCGGGTGAGCGGCGTACCGAAGATCTGCTCACGTATATCGAAGTTTTCGACGTTGATGGTGACGGTAGAAGGCATATTGTGTTAGTGAGCTCGATGATGATACTGTTCCCGATTAGCTAGAGACCAGCAGGACGGGCCACGCGGGTAAGAAGACTGCTTTGGCTTACTGTGATCGTTATGCCTCGACTGCGGCTTCTCTGCTGCTACGCTGAAGGTCTTTCGTGGATGCAATAGGATGTTAGCTTGCGGAGAACTCTGAAAGTCAAACTTTGAAGAATAAAGAAGAGACTGCATCAGATATATGAAAGAACGAGCGAGTACGCGGGTACACCGTGGTAGATGCTCAGCAAACGGACTCGTAGTCTAAGCTCGACGACTGGCGACAGCTTCTGCGACAGTCACGCAAACGGACATGCGTTGACATGCGGTTACCTGCCGTGAAGACGCTGGAATCATCACATATTGCACCACGATCGAGGGCGGTGAAGGCATCGCTCGTTGGCCACTGGATTCCATACGACCCTATGAGTACTTTTCATGCCCGTGCATCTTTGTCGTGGCTGTCGCAATGCGATGTTACGCACCCAGCAGATGCAACAGCCATACTCGTGAGGTGGTCGGGACTCCAAAAAACATAGGGAGCCCTTCGGTGGTATCTCTGTCTGCTCTTAGATCCATTGGGTGGCCATCCATAGGGATATTCCTCGACTTGTACGAGATACTGCACGCGGTCTTCCTCAAAGCTGGTCGTGCTGTTGGCTTGTTAAAGGCCGACGAGCTTCCCGCGGCGTCTAGCTCGGGCCGATCTTTTGCGGCAAGCGGCGCGCGTCTAACTCCACGCTAGCGGCTAATCAGAAGTGCCACGTGAGGCAGGCACTGGTATCTATTCAAAGTGAGTTTCAAGACTTTCTCTTCTACGCTGCAGTGACAGCACCGTCGGGGACCAGCGAAGAATCTGTTGCAGACGTGCGAGCGCATTCCTCGCGCGCGCTCCCCGCCTCCAATCACTTTCGTCGCTTGCCTAACATGAGCGCCGAAGCCGCTGTATCAGACGATTCGCTTCACTCGCTAAGACACGGATACGCCTTGCTACACCGGCGATGTCCACCTTGACTTCGTCGCCCTCACCGGCCGCTTCACCTCAAGCATTCCGCACACCGTTGGGACACCACACCTTCTCGTCGCGATCACCTCGGGCTTCACCGCGACAGCCCACTTACTCCGCGCCGTCACCGAGAACGTCGCGCACCTTCAATGTGCCTACCACCTCAGCCTCAGCCTCCTCAACATCCACAAAGCAGCCGCCCAAGGAACAGTACGTGGAGAGTGGGCCGGCGGCGGGGCGACCATTTCGGGGGTACGTGAATGCGGGGACGCAGTACAGCCCAGAAGGCTTTCCTCCCACCGCTGGTCACAAGCTGGCAGTCACCAACACTATTACGGAGCAGTCTCCGAGCTCGGCGGGGAGCGGAAAGAAGAGAAAGGAGAGTGAGCGATCGCAGTCTCCGCAGAGGGTACAGCAGATGAGCGCGGCGGACACTGGGGCTAGCAGCTCTTCAGCGGCGCAGTCAGTGCCACTGGCACCCGCCGAGCCAGAAGTGCGCGTAGACCCGACCGCAGCAGGCAACAGTGGTCAACATGCAGTCGCGACGCGCGAACAGGAACCGCAACCGGAGCCGCAGGAGGCGCGATCAACGGAAGGCCACTCTTCTGCACCTAAGAGGTCCAGAGCAGCACCAGGCACTGTCAAGATCATGCCGCGGGAGTATTCCATCTGCAATCCACAAGACCTAGGAGTCTTGATATCAAACATGCTCATGGAACTCATCCGGCTCAACGACCAGATACCACTCAGAGACGGGAGGCTAACGCGCTTCCATTCCCGAGCACCTCCCGGGATCAGCGTGTCAGACTACCTAAAGCGTCTGATTCAGCACGCGACTCTATCACCACCAATAATGCTGAGCATGGTCTACTACATCGACAGGCTCTGTGCGCTGTATCCTGCTTTTACTATAAACAGCCTCACAGTACACAGATTCCTGATCACAGCAGCCACTGTAGCAGCGAAGGGTCTGAGCGACAGCTTCTGGACGAATCCAACGTATGCGCGTATTGGCGGTATACCAGTATCAGAATTGGCAACGCTGGAGCTGGAGTTTCTGCAGAAAGTGCAGTGGAAGATTGTGCCGAAGCCGGAGATACTGGAGGAGTATTACCGCAGTCTGGTCGATCGGACGCAGGGCTTCGAGTTGGAGCCTGCTGCTGCCGGGAGCGAGAGCAGCAGTCTTGACGAGAGCGAGGATGGCTCGGTTCGGACTGATGAGGCGGAGGATGAGATGGTTACTGAGCCTACGTGAGGATTGAATTCTTCACGATGTTTCGGCTTGCGGATTGAATGAAGCACGCAAGACATGAAGGGGCGACGAAGCGCCTTAAGGGCCGACAGCCGGTAGCCAGAAGGCTACCTTCACGGGCTGGCTACGCGGAGCGCCTATCATTGGAGAACGGGCGATGCTCAGCTGTGCTCTGAGCGGCGCTCAAGTAAGAGCGCCGAAGTCTTTGCGAACAGAGACTCGCTCTCTAAGAGTCGCCGAGGACTGTCTTCGGTGTTCATTCTGCAGGTGCAACCAGCACTTGCCCAAGCGCAATAGGTAAGCAGCCCCTCAATCCAGCGGTTGTGATTTCTTGCGGAGAGGGACTGGCAGCACTGAGGAAGGTGCAATGATAACGAGAAGGCGGCGTCATGGGCGTGAAGCATGGCAATGACTTCACGCGAGACGCGTATGATTTACGGGTGGTTTACCTGAGCGTTTTGCTGGCATAGCGTGGCGACATCTACGGGAGATGCGGTACGTAGATGGCTTCATGATACATTTCACCTTAAAGTCCTCATGACCCGCTCACGTGCTCCAGACGTAAGCCGCAGTACCCACTTTTCTCTTCGCCGGCCTATCTCGACTTCAATGGCTCCCCTGCAACGCAATCGATAGGCGATAAAGGAAGCCCGCGCAATGCATCATCATCGCAGCCGTGACGAGGCACTTCGCATGAATTGCTTATCGGTGTCACCCGCATCCCGCACGTTTGGAGAAAGTAGTGCGCCAGAGTACATGGCATTGCGCGAAACGGGCAGGTATTGCCTCATCTTCGGCAGCAGGATGGTAGGTCATTCTTCACCTCATCTCTTCCTCGCTTGTCCTCGCCATTGTGTCTTCAGTGTCTTTCCAACCATCATCGACCACTGACCCAATAGCGAACCCTCCGGATCGCCAGCTCCAGCCTGGTCCGGCCACAAGCAGCAATCATCATGGCCCAAACCATCCTCCCCCAAGGCGCCGGCTACGGCATCATAATCGGTTTCGGCGCCCTCTTCGCAGTCGCCATGTAGTACCTCTCCCTCCTCCTCTCCCGCTTCGCCAACGAAGTCCAGGGGTCCGAGATGTTCATGACGGCCAAACGGAGCGTGAAAACCGGACTAGTAGCTTCTGCTGTTGTCTCTTCCTGGACGATTGCGGCTACGCTTTTGACGAGTAGTACGTGGTGCTTCGAGTACGGAGTCTCTGGAGCCTACTTTTATGGTGCTGGGGCTACTGTTCAGATTTTCGTGTTTAGCGTGGCGGCTATGGAGTTGAAGAGAAGAGCGCCAGGGGCTCATACTTTTTTGGAGTTGGCTAGGATTAGGTATGGGAAGGCTGGGCATTTGGTTTTTATTGTTTATTCGACGATCTATGCGATTATCAACTGCGTTAACATCCTCGTCGGCGGGTCTGCGGTCTTCACAGCGCTGACTGGGATGAGCGTCATCGCTGGTGTATGGCTACTGCCAATCGGCGTGGTCATCTATACTTTGACTGGAGGCATTAAAGCCACAATTTTGACAGATTATTCCCATACGATTGTCATCTACGCCATGGTACTAGCTGGCCTCTTCATAACCTACACCTCCAGCGACCTCCTCGGGAGTCCCGATATCGTCTACGACCGTCTCCGCGCCGCCGCCAAAATCGCTCCAGTATCCGGAAACGCAGGAGGCGAGTACCTGACCATGCACTCCCAGGACGGCGTCCTCCTAGGCGTAGTCTTCTGGTGCGCAGTCTTCGGCACGACAATCGATGTCCAGCTCTTCCAAAAAGCTATTACAGCCGATCCTTCCGCTACGCTGCCAGGGTATATGATTGGAGGGCTGAGCTGGTTCTCTATACCGTTCTGCCTCGCTACGACGTTCGGACTAGCTGCGCGGGCTATGCAAGGGATGCCGGAGATGCATACTATGACCGCTACAGACATAAGCCAAGGTCTCGCGCTGCCGTACGCGGCGCAAGCACTCATGGGGACTGGAGGAGCGGTGTTCGTGCTGCTGATGGTGTTCATGGCTTGCACTTCTGGCTTCTCGGCGGATATTGTTAGTATTGCTGCGGTGTTTACTTATGATGTTTATGGTGCTTACATTAGTCCTACGTCTTCTGGGGGGAGGTTGTTGAGGATGTCGCACTTGGTGGTTGTGGTGTGGAGTATCTGCATGGCTGTCATCGCTACCGGCATCTCGCAGACGAGTATCGGAGTCAATTACCTGGTGACCTGCATGGGTGTCTTTACCTCCTGCGCGGTGTGGCCGTTCTACTGTACTACGCTTTGGAAGCGGCAGAACAAGATCGCTGTCATCGTGGCGCCTATCCTGGGCTCGATTACGGCGATAGCTTGTTGGTTGGGTTCAGCGTATGCGTTGCATGGGAGTGTGACGGTAGCCACCACGAGTGAGATTCTACCTCTCGTTATCGGGAACGGCACCTCTTTGGTCACGGGAGCGCTGTACAGTATCATTTGTACCTTCGCTTTCGGAGCGGATGACTTCGACTGGGAGCGCCTCAAAACCGACATTCGATTAGTCGATGATAGCGATATCAAGGGTTTGACGGCCGAACAGCTAGCTCAAGAACAGGCGCATGAGCATTTGACTCCCGAGCAGGATCGAGACCTCAAGAGAGGCAAGGTGAAGGCTATCGCCATGGCTATCGGGCTGTGCTTGGTGTTTGTTATCTTGTGGCCGATGCCGATGTATGGGACACGGTATATCTTCAGCAAGACGTTCTTCCGGTTCTGGGTGGCGTTGACATTCTTGTGGGCTTTTGGGGCGGCGATTGTTATTACGGTGTTGCCGCTTGTGGAGGGGAGGAAGACTATCGGATTGTTCTTCAGCAGAACGATCCTGGGCAGGAAGCCGGAGAGCGCTACGGTGGAGGGTGTGGTCGTTGCTGAAGGGCCTGAGGAAGATGAAAGGAGTAGTGGTGAGGGGGAGAAGAGGGTTGAAGCTGATGAGCGAGCTCTATAAGCGGACAACGTATCTCCTAGATTATAGACTACCAAAGTGTTCCGACATGTGAAGACGTAGATAAAGGGGTGGAAAAGATCTCCAGAGCACAATGGCATGTTGCTGAGAGGCGAGATATTTTATGACCGTTCCACCAGATCCCCGTACATTCACATGAATCCGAGTCGTGACAATGGGCCTGTCACAAGTACGATCTGATGATCGCTCTTGCCATGCCATGTGTCCCACAGCCTTATGAATATCTGGCTTGGCAAAGCCTATCCGGAAGCCAGCTGTCGCGAAGATCGGCCCCCAGTGTCGCGACTTCCCATTGGCTAAAGTGGTGAACCTTGCAGACGCGCCTGAAATAGTTGGAGCTTTACGACGTGCAGGAGCGGCGGCCAACACTCGTTCAGCTGCTCAAGTACGCTTCGAGCTACACGGCAGCCTCATCCAGGGGCCTTTCTTCTCTTCTCTTCCGAACATCCAAATGACATTGTAATACCATTGCACTCGAAACCTTCCAACACTCCTTCCACTCGCGCTCACAGCGCTTCACTTTCCCGCGCAGCGCAGGAGATACTGCTCCAAGGGATACTTTTCAAGACAATTCAATTGTCGCATACGTTGCATCAAGCAACTAGAAAGAAGAGAAGGCTGTCAAGATGGCGGCGCAGGACACCACAACCGCCAGCACGACCGGCGCAGACCAAGGCGATGTGAGGAGACGAAACGTCTCAGGCCAGCCCAATGGCAACTATATCCCGAAAGAGCTGGACGGTGCCGTGGATGAGAAGACCAAGAAGCAGGTATGCCACAACAAACATGCCATTGGCACAGGATGCTCTCAACGTACATGGCTGACATACTGACAACCTCCGCCAGGCCAACTCCATCCTCAAGACACTCGACGACTATGAGTTCCTCCTCGCACCCATAATCTTCACCGCCCTCGCCTTCTTCACGCGCATGTGGAAGATCGGCATCTCCAATATTGTGACCTGGGACGAAGCACATTTCGGCAAATTCGGGTCCCACTACCTCAAACGCGAGTTCTACTTCGATGTCCACCCTCCCCTCGGCAAAATGCTCGTGGGCCTGTCCGGGTACCTGGCAGGCTATAATGGATCCTTCGAGTTCAAGTCCGGCGAGACGTACCCGCCGGAGCTCAACTACACCTTCATGAGATTGTTCAACTCCGGATTTGGAGCCTTGTGTGTGCCCTTGGCGTACTTCACGGCGAAAGAGCTGCATTTCAAGAAGCCAACGGTGTGGTTGATTACTATGATGGTGTTGTTCGAGAACAGCTATACGACGATCAGCAGGTTCATCTTGCTGGACAGTATGCTGCTATTCTTCACCTTCACGACCGTCTTCTGCTGGGCCAAGTTCCACAACCAGAGGCACGACGAGTTTGGGCCGGAATGGGCGCTTTGGTTGATTATGACGGGCATCTCGATCGGCTGTGTCTGCAGTGTCAAGTGGGTTGGCATGTTCGGCACAGCGCTGGTCGGACTATACACCATCGAGGACCTGTGGAACAAGTTCGGAGATCTCAAGATGCCGAAGATGACGCTCGCCTCGCACGTCGTCTTCCGCGTGATTGGCCTGATCTGTATCCCACTGGCAGTCTACATGTTCAACTTCTACCTGCACTTCCTCGTCCTTGAGAATTCTGGACCCGGCGACGCACAGATGTCCTCCCTCTTCCAAGCCAACCTCAGAGGAACCGAGGTCGGCAAGGATAGCCCGCTGGAAGTTGCACTCGGCTCCAGAGCAACGCTGAAGAACATGGGCTACGGCGGTGGGCTCTTGCACTCGCACGTCCAGACATACCCTGAGGGTTCGACCCAGCAGCAGATCACCTGCTACCACCACAAGGACGCCAACAACGACTGGTTCTTCTACCCCAACCGCTTCCAGGGCGAGTACGACCCGGAAGCCGACCTCAAATTCGTTGGCGACAAGGATGTCATTCGTCTCATCCACGCCCAGACCGGCAGGAACCTTCACAGCCACCAAGTAGCGGCGCCAGTCACGAAGGCCGATTACGAGGTTTCTTGCTACGGCAATACTACCATCGGCGACAGCAAGGACCACTGGATGGTTGAGGTCGTGGACGATGCGGCTTCAAGCGATTACAGCAAGGTTAGGACGCTCACTACGGCTTTCCGGTTGAGGCACACGGATCTCAACTGCTACCTCCGCGCTGGAAACGTCAACTTGCCGCAGTGGGGTTTCAAGCAGATCGAGACGACTTGTGTTAAGGAGAACCATCCCAGAGACCCTTACACGCACTGGAACGTCGAGTCCCACTCCAATGACCGCCGTAAGTACCCACTCCTCCACGACTAACATCAGCATAACTTCCAGCTAACACTCCACAGTCCCACCCGGCGACCCAGGCTCCTACAAGTCCCCCTTCTTCCGCGACTTCGTCCACCTCAACGTCGCCATGATGACCTCCAACAACGCCCTCGTCCCAGACCCAGACAAACAAGACGACCTCGCTTCCGCTCCCTGGCAATGGCCTCTCCTCCACGTCGGCCTCCGTATGTGTGGCTGGGACGACCATATCGTCAAGTACTTCCTCCTCGGCAACCCGATAGTCTACTGGGGCTCCACATTCTCTCTCGCCTTCTTCGTTAGTATGGTCGCTTGGTACACTATCCGCTGGCAGCGAGGGTACAAGGAGCTCAACGCAAGGGAGATTGACCATTTCCATTACTCCGGTATCTACCCCGTTATTGGATGGGCGTTGCACTACGGGCCGTTTATTGCGATGGCGCGTGTTACCTACGTGCACCACTACTACCCGGCGCTGTACTTTGCGATCCTTTGCGCAGGCTTCTGCGTGGACTGGTACACCAGGGACCTGAGGAAGGGAATCAGCTTGAGCATACATATGGTGCTCTACGCGACCATCATTGGGCTTTTCTGGCTGTTCAGAGCGATCTGCTTTGGTATGGAGGGCAGCCATACACAGTGGAAGCATCTCAAGTGGTTGAGCACTTGGCGGATGACTGATTAGAGGGGTGTGGTGAGGCGGGCGAGAGGGCCTTGGGGCGTATGCTTTCACGGCCGGTCTAATACAGGACAGGCGATTGGGAACGGAGCGGTGAGAGGTTACGATGGTCGCAGAAAAGGCATGGCATAGCAGGCAGGCATCGCGAAAGGCGTTCACCAGGCGTAACGTAGCGAAGATATCATGGGGAGGTGTGGTCGGATGTAAGATTATGTGTGGTATGTCTAGCGAGCTTTCTACTACAAAATGACATGACCAATCCGCATTCGCAGCAATCGTGCCGTTCTGTTCCAGGCGAACATATGGCGAACTTGTTGATCTGCGAGATCCTGCAGGAGCTAGTGTATATGGTATGGCGGCTAGCCGAGCATGCCATCTCGGGTTCGTATCTCTACCTTCCAACGGTGCGGGTATATGAGCTGGTCCGATCCCACGGGTGTTTCTGCTCTCATACCCGCCCTCTCCATCCCGTCTCATTCCACGTTTTACAATGCGGTGGGAGTCTTTTGTTGCGAGTCTGCTATGCTTGGGCAATGCTGCTACAGCCTCGTACTTATGACCGAATTGGTTGCTTGGGACGAACTTCGCTGTCGCTGGTGAGTTTTAGAAACCGCGCGTCCATCAGCCGTTAGAATGGCTAATAACGAAACTTAGGGACAAATGCCTCATACGACTACGTGATCGTAGGATTCGGTAGCGCAGGCCTAACCCTCGCCACCCGCCTCGCACTCAACGGCTCCATCAGCGTAGCCGCAGTCGAAGCAGCCGGCTTCTACGAGTTCGAGAATGGCAATATCACGCAAGCCCCGGGATTGGATTCTCAGCTCCGTGGCTGACTTGACGGCATCAATGCTTTAATCGACTGGCGTTTCCTCGCTACTCCTCAACCGGGAGCAAAGGGCAGACAGTTGCACTATGCTCGTGACAAGTGTCTCGGTGGATGTAGTGCGCGGAATTGCATGAACTACAATCGTCCGACTATGGGAGCTATGCAGATGTGAAGCGAAGCTGTTGGCGATGAGAGTTATACCTGAGAGAATGTACTGCCGATTTACAAGAGGGGCGTGCATTTTGCGCCGCCGAACAACCTGACTCTGCAGTGCAACATCAGTGTTGGCTACGGCCCATCAGCTTTCGACGCAGATGGCGGCCCTCTGCAGGTCAGCTATGCGAACTACCTTTACTCCTTCGCTAGCTGCCCGAAGGGAGCTTTCCGCGAGCTTGGCCTGGCTGTCAACCCTTCGGATATACAGAGCGGACGACTCTTCGGGCATGGATGTACAGCGCAGACGATCAACCCTTGCGACGAGACTTGAATTTCGTCACAGACGTCGGTCCTTATGCTAGCCATGCGAAGGTCGGCTCTGAATGTGTATAAGCGTACTCTGATCAAGACGGTCCCCTTCGATTCTTTGATGAGGATAAGCGAGCGACAGGCGTGCCCTTCTTTCTCAATGCCACTAAAGAGAGTACAGTGTCTGCTGGAGTGTTTTAGTCGCCTCAGTTGATGATGATTTCCGGGGTTGGTCATGCGGAGACCTTGCGGGACCATGGCATTGTTGTACTCGCGGAGCGGCCAGGGGTGGGCCAGAGCATTTCCAGGGGCTCTCGAGATCTCCGTTTCTGGGTCTGCGCGAGAAGTGACTGTATATCACCACATTAAGCTGAACTGGTCCTGATATAGGTGGGATAATATCATCTGCGGACCAATCTATGTTTTTGACCTGGAGACCTCATCCATCATCAAAAACCCGCAGTACGCCGGTGAGGTAGCGCAGGAGAACCTGGGAGCTACATCGACCGTTAGAACCGCCGGAGGCCGTCTGAGATACTTCAGAGCCCTCAAGGCTTTGCGAGATTTGACAGGCTGATCATAACACACATCGCTTCCAGGTCAACAAGACCGGTCCGCCCACGAATCCAGGCCCCTTTATGGCGCTTTCGACAACCTCATCTTCTGCCAAGCAGGCCCCTGGTGTCTTTCCTGCTGATTGGCCAGAAGCGGAATGGCCAGTCAGTGCCTCGTACTTAGGTGCAGGTCGTGGTCCTCCAGACTACGGCCCCATTGTTACGGACCTGCTGGCTATGCTCTCACGAGGCAACGTCACCATCTCATCCGCGGACATGAGCACGCTCCCGTCATTAGCCCTCAGTCGCTGGCCCATCCAGCGGACCAACAGGAAGCTGTAGCAGCCTTCAAGGGCGCGAGAGCTTCGTTTCCCACAAAGGACATGAGAGCGGTAGTCCATGGGGCGGAAGCCTGGCCTGGAGCCAATATCACGACATATGCGGCCCTACTTGAGTACATCCAGTCGACCTTTCTGACGTTGTACCATGCTGCTGGAACGTGCGCGATGGGTCGAGCGAACGACACAAATGCCGTTGTAGACTCGAAAGCTCGTGCCATCGGGTTGGATGGGCTGAGAGCGGTCGACATCTCTGCTTTTCCTTCCTTGCCACCTGGTACGTCTATTGATACATGCTCCTAATCTGCTCGGGTGTTTGCTGACCCGGTTTCACAGGCCAGCTGCAAGCGACGGTGTATGTGTTGGCTGGAAAGATCGCTGAAGACATTCTATCGGGGTTGCGAGTCTCCTTCATCTTACCAGCTGCAGCTGCAACTCTCAAAGCCACCAGATGTAGCCATCCTCATCCTTCAGATTCGTCCATTATAAACCTTCCCCAGAACTTTTTAAACGACTTGAACGACTCGAACGACTAGCCACGCCGCTCTCCCATTACCCATCGCTCAACGGCCCTGAACAGGGAGGTCATATACTCGTACTTGTACACTGGCCATTCCTCCCGTATCGCCGAGGTGGTAAGCTCTATCTGAGCGCTATCATACACCTCGTCGAAGCTATGCACATTCCAAAGGTGTCGAATCCTGACTACGACGCCTTTTAGTGGTGGCGCCTCAGTGAGGGGCTGGAGCACACTTCTCACTAGAGGCTCATGGCCAGTGACATGGCGCAGTACGGTATCGAAATTGCTCAATGTCCCATGCCCGGGGTTGACATATATCGTACGGCACCAGTGCCTGTCACCCAGCGCTCGCCAACGGCCCTTTGACTTGTCGCGGAACTCGAAAGTCAAGGTCTCGAGCTTTTTGTAGGTTGCCAACATCGCCATAAGCTTCCTCATCTTCTCTTGGAATGCGAAAAGACGATTGTTGTCTTCATACGCTTCATCCTCGCTGTCGTCGACATATTCGATGAAGACCACAACCGTCCTGGACTTGTGGTAGCCTCCGCTCTTGGGTGGCAACCGGGCTTCTGGGGGAAACCACGATGCGGAGTCCGTTGCAATGCTTGCGAGCCCAAGCATGGAGCTCCACTCGAAGGCGTGGATCTGCGACTTTTGCGGCAAAGAGCCGTTCCTCGTTGCGCTTCGGGTGGCGTATGCCGTAAGTCAGTACTTCGTCGTCTGGAAGTAGATGCGTGTAAATCTGTTGCCGTAGCTCGAGAGGAAAGTCGAAGAGGCCGGTCATTGCGATGGTTTCAGAGTCGGTATCTGGGATGTTGCAAGCTTAGGAAGGCTAGGGTTAGCGTCGATGAGTATCTAGATGTCCCTCTGTGTGATTCAGACAGAGAAACAGTCAGCCAACGGTAAACCAATCGAGCTATACCCTTCTCGACTAATCCACGCATTCGGTACCGGTACCGCAGCACGATACAGCAAAGAGCTGGCAGAAATAGCGAGTCAGGCGGAGTCCAAAATTTTACCGCAACGGGACTGTAGAGCAAAAGCATTTCCTCGAGTGTGAGAGTAGGACCAACCGCTTAGATCAAGACTATAGCGCAAGCAGACTCTAGAGCAAAATCGCTTCCTGGAGAGTGAGAGTAGGACCACGCCATTAGCAGTAGCGTATCATTACAAACAGCTACACTTCTCTTCGCGAGCTTAGGGTTCAAAAACGCGGATATCCACATCCAAAGCGGTACGCCGTGCCCGCTATGTCCCATTGAGAGCGATCCCTCGCTATGCTGCCGTCTGATAACGCCATACCCCAAGACGATGCCCCCACCGTGAGATGCGAGCCATGTAGTCCCATGCCCTCTATAAAACACCGCCGCCGCTCCTCAAGAACACTGAACGCCGCCGTGCCTACCCCGGTGTAACTCTCATTGCCCCTGAACGCCCATCTCAACAGCCTCATCAAATCTCCCCTTATCCTCCTCCTCACTCCCCTCCTCCCCCGCCAACGTGAAACAAACTTTCAACCCACTCCTCTTCCTCAAATGCCTCCTCGCCGTATCCAAGCTCGGCGCACTCATGGTCCTCCTCACAACTTCACAGCCATTGGGGCAGCCAGGAGACATGCATTCCTACTGCATATCATCCTCCGCCCGCTTGAGCGTGAAATTGGGGACTTCGTGGAACCACTCCGTCTCCTTGGCCCATCTGTAAGCTTTGAAATCGACTCCGTAAGGTTTGGGTTCGAGGCAGTAGAGCATGCCGAGCGGGACGTCTAGGTCGGCGACTTCTTCGCGCTTCAATCCGCGGAAATAGGCGAGGAGGACGCGGGCGACGGAGCGGTGGCCGACGAGCAGGACGTGGTCGGTCATCCGTTCGAGTTCGACGATTACGGGGCGGAGACGGTTGATTACGTCCAAGTAGCCTTCGCCTCCAGGGCCGGGGTAGCGGTATTGGAGTTTGTCGTTCTTCCTGCTTCTGAACTCATCCGGGTATTGGGTGGAGATGCAGTTGTACGTCAACCCTTCCATGACACCTGCGTTCAGCTCGTCGAGCATTCGCATCTGTTTGGTGTCGTACTCTTCGTCGTTGAAGAATTGTGCGGTTTGAATGCTGCGTTTGAGCATGCTGGTCCAGACACAGAAGGGTTTGGGCTCGTATTCGTGGACTACGCCTTTGTCGTCTGTGGCTGTGGGAGTGCGGGTGCCGCTGGCGTAGCCACCGGGAGTCTTGCCACCCGCTGGAAGGCCCATTGGTGCGCGCTCCGCTGTCGGTGAGTGAGGGGTGTAGTGTGGGTTCGGGGGCGTAACATCGCCTGGCTGCGGCGGGAAATGGGTATGCTTCGAGTCCTCGATCTGCTTCAGGTCCCACTCTTTGCGCTTCTGGTCCATGAATCGCGCAAGAGACCTCGCATACAGTAAACCCTCTTCCGCGAGCTCGCTGTCGCCGCCGATCTTTCCGGAGACGTTGTCCTGGCTCAGACCATGCCTCGTGATCCAGATCTGCCTCGGCGCCAGGTTGAAGTTGAGCAGGTAGTAGTTCGCCTGCGCCATCAAAAAGCCCTTGATTTGATGGGAGATGATCTTGCGCCCGACGTCGATCATCTGGATGTACGGCATGTTGTGCTCCTCCTCGTAATCGCCGAGCGAGACATACGCCTTCTCGTACACCTTCACACGCTTCCTGAAGTCCTCAAGCGCAACTTCAGGATCCATGTCCTTGTAGTCTGGCCCCTGCAACTTCAATCGCATGTTTGACTCCAGCAAATTAGCATCCACACACTTGCTCTCCATGAACAACACGTTGAGATCTGGGCCAGCACGTTCCCGTATCCGGTCCATGACCATCTTCCTCCGCTCCATCGTGCTGTTGGTCGCATCTAGGATGCCGACACTGCCGTTCTGGTCGAGGATGTAGTCAAGAAGCTCGTCTAACGTCTCCCGGGCTACCTGTTCCCGGATCTGCGACGCCTTCTTGTTTTCTGGGTCGAAGAAAGCTGCGTTGTGCTCCTGCGCTGCCTCGTCTTCTGGCTCTTGCGGTTCGTTGTCGCCTGGTACGCCGCCCTTTTGCTCTCCCGGGCTCTTCGGTTCACCCATATCTGGCATGTTGATGTTGCTAGCTCGTCTCGCATGCTCGGTGCTACCGTTGATCTGAAGGGAAGGAGGCTGGGCGGTCGTGGAGCTCGAAGGTGGTGTCGAAGGAGCTTCGAGCTTGGTCGCGCCGTTGAGGACGATCTGCGCCACGTTCGCAGGCCTGTCGCTCGGTTGCTCCGGCGATGTGCTCAAGGCATGCTCGACCACGCCGTTGGGCTGTGCGGTCTGTATGCTCGGCCTCTTCTCCTCCCGCATCTGCTGGCTCTTCGTCCTTTCCAACGCTGACTGCGGTCCTCCTGCTACCACTCGCCGCCTCGCACCCACATTGAAGATCTTGGTGTCATGCTGCAGCCAGTTCAGGTACCGCGCCAGCTTCTTCGTGATATAGCTCTTTCCTCTTGCTGGTAAGCCCACCATGACGATGACCAACTTCGCACCCACATCTCGCTGCGCTATCCTGCCATCCGGCGAAACCTTGCTCTTGGTCAGACCCGGGATGTCCAGCGTTGTCGGTCGGATTCGCGGTGTGTTTGTACCCGAGTTCTGCCTGATAGGCGGGCCGAGCGTCATCGGCCTGCTGCCCTCTTGCTGCGGGAAGTAGTCGCCTCGGATATCCGGGCTGCCAGGCGCAGTGGTCGCCGGTGTGTCGTTCATGGCCATACTTGCGCCAGTGACCTCAGGCAGCGACCCACTCATCGCCGCCGCCATCGAGCTGTGTCTGGCCTGCGGCACTGGTCTTGGCTTCGCCGCCGCAGAGCCCTCGAAGTGCACCTGACTGATGCCATTTTGCGTCGCTGTGTTGTTCGAAAGTGTACGATCCAGCTCATTCCTCAATTCGTCCACCTTCTGCTCTTCGCTCGACCGCCGCTCGTGGTCCACACCCAGATGCCCATCAGCGCTGGTGCTGTTCGAGGCCATCTTGTTCAGCGCTGCCTTCTTCCCGAGAATGCTCTGCTGACTTTGTCTCCGCCGATACTGGCCGAGCTGCGAGTTATCAGGCGTCACGCATGAACACTTGCCGTTATCGTGGTCTGCTGAGTTGTCCTCGACGTGTTCTGTCGTAGGTTGTTCGGTAGGAGGTGGTGAGAGTAGTACTGGAGGTGTGTCCGAGGCATCGCATGCTGGGATAGCGTGCGGCATTCCTACCCACAATAGTGGAGGAAGCTAGAAAGGAATTGTTTTCTGGCTTGGGAGGGTGACGTGAATTTGCGGCGAGAGGCCCGCAAACGTTATCTGATCCTGGAAGCTGCGATCGCTTGCTCTTGCGGTCTATGTGTTGGTCATCTTGAAGAAGCGGCGAAAGCGCAGCTTTCAACTTCTCCTGGTGCTGCAATATTCACGCGTAGCCGTGGTCAGAAGACAGTGCGCCGAAGATGACTCTTGGTTGATCCGAGCCACGGTTGAGGGCCAGGCTGAGATGCCGCAGCTGGCGCGGCGTTTGAGTTTCTCGGAAGACAGAGCCGCGACAGAGCCGCACGCGTTGATCTGCAACGCGCAAGTTAGAGTTGCTGACTGTACTCGGAGAATAGCCTTCGTTTGCCGCTGCTAAAAGGTTTCTACCTTATACTGAGAATGATGGTGACTGTATTTTGACAGAGTGAAGGAAGACCGAATTGTGCTTCAGGTACAGCCTTGCCTTCCGGAGGCGTGCAGCTGACCTCGTCACGAAGTCGCAGCAAACGGCCGGCATCCCATCCGGAGCTCAACTTTCAGCATGCTTTCTTCAACAACCAGAGCATTACCATTTCAATTGCCCTATCTTCAGCCGCTTTCGTGCGCTTTGGAGGTATCCCACGGTCGACGTCGTATCACAGGCATACCGGTCCGGAGAGCAGCTTCAGCCAAAGATAGCCTGCTCCAGCCGCAAATTGCAATCCTGCTCCTCCGCAACGCATGGGCTGACTGCACCCCATCGGACTCCGCCATGTCTCACCCACACCGCCCCCTTTCCGTGTTCGTGTTCCTGGAGTAGGCCTGATATAATCTCCGCGTTGCCTTCTTCTGGGGAGTGTTGATGTCAGCATGAGAGCCGTGTCTCGCGGGCACTGGATATCAGTCGCATGCCCCCCATCCTTTGCGCAAAGGGAAGTAACGAACAGAGGGCACCCTATGTACCTACGGCAGAGTAAAATTTCTGAGCCTGTCGTTGCGAAGTATGTCCGTACATGAGAACCTGTCCACTCGAGGGACTTCAAATGTGACAGGGTTGCCGATGGCTTCAATGGACCACAGGGTTGCTTTCAATCCATTAGGCTCAAACTGACAACAGTGACGAAGTTTCCACGTGATTCAGCAAGCAAGTATGTATTCCTCCCTCCTTCGTAGGTTACCTCTTACCGAGCAACAACATCACACTGGCCCCTACCAGTACACGACTCTTCAACATGGCCTCAACACGGGCAGGCGCTGTGGCGCAAGCCACACGAAGCCAGCCACCAGCTGCCAACGCGAGAAGCAAGACCTTCCCATTCGAGAAGTTATCGGCTGAGCTCCGGAACACGATCTACGAGCTTACGACAATCTGCCACACGCCAGTCCGCATCAGACGCCGCAAAAGACTGGACCGCGACCACGATACATTGGAGGGAGAGGTCTTCGTCATCAAGCGCGGCAAGCGAGGCGGCAACCGGAGTCGCTGGACTCGTTTCCACGATGTCGCTGGTGGCGCCCTCGTATTCACGACCAAGGCAATCTACCACGAAGCATTACCGGTCCTCTACGGTCAGAATACCTTCATCTTCGAAACAGACACGGTACTCAGAGAGTTCACGAATCAGGCCAAAACCGGCGTTCCTAATGTCCGGCACATCAGGTTCATGACGTACAATGACAACACCTACAACACCCGCCACAAAACGGCCTATCTCGAGCGTGCTTCTCAGCTGTGTACGATAGATTGGAGTGTCTACAACCTTGGCCTTGGCTCAGGACTTCTCGTCGACCGCATCATCCATGGCGTCAAGACATTCGTCTCTTTCGGCCAAACAGCGAAGGCCCGCTGTGCTCAATTCGACAAGATCCGGTTCGTATGCGGGAGCTCCCACCATCTGCCTTATGACCCAGCAAACCACGATCAAAACGTCGCTCGGGAGCTGCAGAAAGTGAGGGCTGAGGTAGAGAGGAGGCTAGTTGCGGTAGGGCAGCTGGGAATTTTGGAGGAAGCGTAGGACTTATGGTAGCGGCAGTCACTGGTGAAGCAGGCACTACAGAAGGAGGTCGTGCATGCCTGCCGCATTGCCCTCTCCACTGTTGGTAGAGCAGGAGAGCGGAGACGGCGAACTTCTCGGTCGGCCAGAAAAGCTCACTCGCAAGACCTCTTCACTTCACTCACCATTTGCCATGTTTACGACGTCATTGGGTAAACAGAAGGTTTCACATGACTATCCAGCCCACTCTCCATATCTCCTCATGTCATACATCCATTCGTTCGACTAACAATACGTACCATGGCACCACCGACAAGCAAAGCGACAGCATCCGCCATGACGCAAGTCAACCCCGACGACCGCGACAAAATATTCCCATTCGAGAAGCTGCCACCTGAGCTTCGGAACAAGATCTACGAAGGTTTTCTGGTAAACACGAAACCAGTCATCATCGCACGGAGACGCTGTCGGAAGGCCTTGGCTCAATACCGATCCGCTGGTAGACAGATGCCGAAGGACGAAGGCTGGAAAGTCTATTCTCTCACACCGAGGACAACTGGCAGGACTACTCGGAACTCAGAGCTGCCGACGTCACTCCTCGGTCCCAAGGGAGCGAGCATCCTTCGTTCCAACAAGCTCATACACAATGAGACCGTGCCGATCCTCTATGGTGCCAACAAATTCCGCTTCGACTCATTGCCGAGCGTTGAGATGTTCGTCATGCAGACCGGGACGCACACCAAACTCTTACGCGACATCGGATTCTCCGAGTGGAACCAGCAGCATATGCACAAGGTCATGAAGCCGCTTGCAGAGGCTAATGGCCTGGTACGTTTCGATGTGCCCCTGTTCCGCCTCTGGTATCGTCCGATTGACTGGGTACTCGACGGGGTGGCGAAAGGCCTAGAGGCTTTCATACGACTGGCGCCAAACCAGTCTGACCGTCGTCGCCGGTTGAACATCATCAGCTTCTCCTCACCCTATCAGAAAGCGAGCTGTGAGGTTACCAAAAACGCTCAGGCGCCGGGAATCAAACCAGTTGGCGAGGCACTTGGGAAGGCGAAGACATTACTGGAGGAGCGTCTTGTCGAGCGCGGCGTACTGGAGCCGGAGGAGAACAAGCTGTAGGTGGGTGGAAGGCGAGGCAATGAGTGTTGTGGCGTGACCACTAGTCCACGGCGAAGCGAGCGGGCAGGCGAATAGCATGCATGGCAGCGGGCAAAAGGCTCACCAGCATCAAATGGCTTGGAAGCCGGGTATGTTGTTGGAGTGAGTAGCCTTCACTTCAATTGAGCTCACATTGCAATCTTCATGTGACAATGTCGTCATCGGTCATGCGTCCATGTAGTCACACTTCTTTCTCCTTCTTCTTCCCTGTGACTCCGCCTACTTACAATAATCACATATCAGCATCCAAACAGCACAATAGGCGCATATGAAGTATAACACTTCACGAACAGACACAGAGTCCCCACCCTGTTACATCTTCGACATGTCTGCCAAAATCATCACGACGACAGACGAAAGCGACGAGGCCGAAGACTCTTTGCCTTTCGAAAAGCTGCCGGCTGAGCTCCGCGATGAGATATACGGATACTCGCTTATCTCGGGCGAGGACGTCTACGTCTCTTACCAGCGCGCCCACCGAGGCTATCAGGCGGAGACCCGTCTTCAAGCGCACAGGAAAATGAAGATTGATGTTGGAGGAAGCCGCGGGACATCGGACATCAAGGCGCCCTTCTTACCTGCAGATGGGGTAGCCATTATGCGAGTCAGCAAGACCATCTGCGCCGAGGCTTTGCCCATCCTCTATGCAGAGCGGACGTTCTCCTTCGAAGATAACCGAGCCTTTGCGAGCTTCGCAGCTGCAGCTCCGAGAGGCATGCAATGCATCCGCCGGATGCATTGCCAGAAACAGCTTTCCAAAGCCCGTCAAACCCTTGCGCTATGCGACTGAGCTTCGACACCTTGAGATCAGGATCAAACACGGGGGCAGGCTAGAAGACCGGTCCCAACAACTACTCAGTGGTGTAAGGGCATTCGTTTGCCACTCGGGCGCAGAGCGGCGCAAGCGATTCGACTCAATCAAGTTCACGATGGAGGCCATACCAATCGGCTCGACCAACATCTTCTGGGGCGTTGAGACTCTTGATGTTTCAGAGGTGGCAGATGCACTCAGAGCTGGTCTGGAGGAGAAGCTGGTGTGCGCAGGTAAGCTTGAGGCGGCGTCGAGGACTTGACAGGGTGTGACGGAGAGCACGGTATTTGAGCATATATGAGGGTGCTTGCAGAGAGGAGTACCGGTATCAGCATCGGAGTTTCCAGGCCACGTTTCATGATATGGCGGTCCTGGAGAAGTCTGCGCTGGAATAATTAGTGTCTCAGTTCAGTATGCGAAGACGGTGAGATAGCATTCAACAAAAGCAACTTGTTGTCATTCATTGTGAGCGTCACTTCATGTATCCCTCACTGGCACTCACTCGACCACATGATGTGTGTCTCAGTCAAAGCCCTCCACGTTGAAGCCGAATGCTCAGGTGACCCCATTTCGTCACTTTATATATACCTCCTATCCTCTTGCTTTACAACGTCCACCACTACAACCCACCTTCAACCACCTTCCCTTCCCGGAAGTCCACACACAGACATCACGACCATCGATGGATCCAGCAACACTCGGCAAGAACGCCGTTGCACCTGGTATTGCAGACTCTCAGTCAAGCGACGGCCGATGCACATCACCAGATCTCGCCACCTTGGGCACGGAGCTCACCAAGCTGGTGAGCAATCCGAACGCCAGAGTCCGCAGCATACGTCGTGGGAGCGGCTTCAACTTCGAGAATCTGCCGGCGGAGATATACAACCAGATCTATGGTCTTGCCCTGGTCGCCGACAGTCCCATCGAGTTCATCAGTCACGTCTGGACCAGCTGGTACGCTCGCAGACTCGCCCGGAAATGGCAACAGGACATGGAGGAGGGCATCATTCGGCCGAGACCGCAAAGCCCGATCGAAGCCAGGACCGCGGCGGTCATAGGAAAGCAGCTCTGCAGGCCACAATTCGGTCGGAGACACACGATCACCATCCTGCTCGTCAGTAAGCAAGTCTACGCCGAGGCTCTACCGTTGCTTTACGGCAGTAACCACTTCATCTTCAAGACTGGTACGGCTTTCAAACTCTTCACCAAGGGCTTCAACAAGAACTGTGCCGTGTTGCGCAGCGTCACGATCAACGCGTACTGGCCGGGAGGGATGTATGAGCGAATGCACGAGTCCCTGCGTCCAGCAGCGAGGCTCACACGCCTGCACCTTCACTTTGATACTTATAACGGCGTACCCCGACGGGCGCAGGAGGCATGGTAGGCACTAAAGCCGGTCGTCTATGGGACATCGTCAGTCTCGTGCGAGTGCGGCCCAAAAGATACGCGCTGCACCTGCGTCAAGCGGGATCGAAGGAGACGTTTCGAGGCGATTACCTTCTCTTGCTCTGAGCACACAGGCAACGCTTCCGGGCTGGATAGGTTCAAGGGTATGTTCACCGAAGCCTGGGAAGCTGAAGAGGCGAAGGAGACTTAAGACAGTTCGAGAGGAGGAAGGTACGGGCCTTAGGTTTGGCGAAGAAAGGAGCTTATAGCGGCGGAGATCAGGTGCGGGTGAATTAAGACTGTGACATATTCAGCGTGAAATCGGTAGCAGCCAGCAAGTACCAGTCGGACGGCAAATGTTGCTGCATCACCGAAACACTGGTTCCCGTCCACTGGGCTACTAAGCTTCACAGCGATCTTTGCGAAAGCATGACTGCATCAAGAGCCATACCAGTTCGGGGCAACATCCCACCCTGCAACGCCTTCCAGAGCGTCGTGCCTTAGCCACTGGTAGATTGCCGGGACTCAAATTTGTGTTGAGTAGTAGATCTAAGTAAGGTACTTGTCGCTGCGCAAAACTCATTGCGTCCGGCCATCGACCTGCAGTCCTGAATATCAAGGTTACTGTCTTCGAGATTTATAAAGCTCACCATATCGCGTGGTATGCCTTCTATGCTGCGGGAGTTCGGACAGCCTTTGGCTCAATCTGTCTTGAGGCCACTGACCCATTCACTCTGCCTTGGTAGTGGATTATAGAGCTGCTGATACCTTAGCCTTCTCGGACCCTTCCTGCTGCTCGTCTGCGGGAGATGGTGAAGCCGTCGAAGCCTGGGATGGTTCGTCTCATCACTGGAACCCTCAGCAATTCTCCAACTGTGGGCGGAGCGTTCGTGCGCCAGCATGTAGATATATGTGTTGATCTATGCAAGGAGGATGGTCAGGAACAGTGGTCTGCTCTTATGCGACGAGGCTCCTGCTTGTGGGCACGCTGTGTGCCAGTTTGGGGCTTCCTCATGCTCCTACGCCCATCTGGCCGACCTCCCGCTTAGGCTAACCAAACGCCTATACCAATGGATCTCCCTCAATGTGTTGACAACCAGAGAAGGAAGGTTGAAATGTGCAAGGAGTGAATCCCAGCCACGTGCTTCTCTGCCTCGGGCTGAACCTTGCCCTGCATCTTCTCCCCGCCTGAACCTCCTCCTCGTTCTACTATTCCCGAGGTCACCTCTTCTATCCTCAAGCATGTAATGTATTCGTAGCAAGGCCAAAGCGCAGTAAGTGAGCAGTCCCTCATCTTCTCCAGTATCCACGACAAAAGTATGGCGTCAACAATGAACTTCGAAGTCCCGCCCGAGCTGGTAGACTACCTTGCCCAGCTTGACAGCTTCATTGAGAAAGATATTCAACCATTGCAGGATCGGGATGACAACAATCGCTTCTTCGATCATCGCAGGGAGCATGCTCGAACAGACTGGGACAACGGTGGGCTGCCGCGCGACGATTGGGAACAGCTGCTTGGGCAATGCACGCGTCTGGCGGACAAGGCTGGCTTCTGGCGCTTCAGCTTGCCAAAGGAGTACGGAGGTCAGAACACAGAGGGCGGACGAGGGAGCAATCTGTGGATGGCTGTGATAAGGGAGCACTTTGCGAGCAAAGGACTAGGACTCTTTAATGACTTGCAAAATGAGCACAGCATTGTCGGGAACTTCCCCGACGTGATCATGGTTCAGCACTTTGGCAATCCACAGCAGAAGGAGGAGCTGATCCGCGGGAGATTGGACAACAAGAACGTCCGGATCACCTTCGGCTTGACAGAGCCGGGACACGGCAGTGATGCTACTTTCATGGCCACCAAGGCTGAGAAGCAGGCGGATGGGAGCTATGTCATCAATGGCGGCAAGATGTGGCAGACTGGTATGCACAAAGCTACGCACTGCTTCATCTTCGCTCGCACTTCTGGCAAAGATGGCGATGCCAAGGGTATTACTTGCTTCATCGTCCCGCGCCAGACTCCGGGTATTCAGGTCGAGAGCTATGAATGGACGCTCAACATGCCTACCGACCATGCCACTGTCTCCTTGAAGGACGTTCGTGTACCGGCTTCCGCTGTTCTTGGCCCGCTTGGTGGCGGGCTGGCAGTCGCCCAAGCTTTCGTACACGAGAACCGTATCCGGCAGGCTGCTTCCTCCCTGGGTGCGGCAGTGTACTGTATCAACAAGAGCGTAGAGTATGCGAAGCGCAGACAGCCGTTCGGCAAGCCTTTGGCCTCCAATCAAGCGATCCAGTTCCCTCTCGTTGAGCTTGCGACGCAGTGCGAGATGCTGCGTCTGCTGATCCGCAGTACAGCATCTTCCATGGACAAGATGCCGCATGTCGAGGTTGAGCATAAGCTAGGCGACAAGGTGTCAATGTGCAATTACTGGGCCAACCGCTTGTGTACTGAAGCCGCAGACCGGGCGATCCAGGTTCATGGTGGGTGGGGCTACAGCAGGCATAACCAGTTCGAGCACATCTGGCGGCATCACCGGCGCTATAGGATCACTGAGGGGAGTGAAGAGATCCAGATGCGGAAGGTTGCGGGATATCTTTTCGGCTACATGGGCCCAAAGAAGGAGGTGACCGCATCGAAGCTGTAGACTGACTCCGTAAGATGTTCCCTATGCCGATTGCACAGTTTCAGGTTCAGCATGCATGGTAACCTAAAAGCTAAGCGTTTGCAGACTAGCGTCATGTTTGCGTTTGACATGTGATCGCAGCTCGCCACCTCCACTTCCACCTTTCATTTTCTGAAGCTTTCGAGTCCTTCCTTACATCCACACAAAGCCATCACCGCCATCACCGCCATCACTGCACTCACCCGCCACTGCATGCACTTTCCATCACTGCACTCACCTGTCATTTCACTCTTCCGTCACTGCACTTTCTGTCTCTGCACTCACAATTTCAAGATGTCAGCGCTAACTGAAGTTGGGAAAGACTACTTCTGCCAGGCTTGCATCGAAACCGTCGAGATCCGCGATGGACACTTTGTCGGCGAAGAAGAAAACGAAGCCGGGGAGATGGTGGACATACTGATGCCATTCGACAGCGTGGTATTGGTCGATGCCGAAGAATGCACGAACGAAGGGTGCTTTTCTGCTCGATCCGAGTCGCCGCCACCGGCTCCGGCCCCTTCCATGAGTGAGCAGCTTGAGCTCTTCAGCTTTGGCGTGACCCAACGCTGCTACGATCGACTTCGGGGTAAGCATGCTATGCGCATTGAGGCTCTGATAAGGCGACGCTGACCTCATTGCAGACAAGGTGCGGATGACGGACGATGAGGGCAAGGATGTCAACGCCTAGCCAATGGTCAAAAATCAACTCTGGATCGTTGAAAGCGAGAAAGACTGCCGGAACCCATGGTGCACCGCGCAGGGTCAGACCGTCTCCGAGAGCAGTGACGACGACTGCGCGCACGAGAGCGGTCCATCCGTGTGTGACTGCGAGGATGACGGTAGCAACGCCATTCACTCCGAGATCCTGGACTACATCGGTCAGCTTGAGAAGCTCTCCGATGAGCTCGCCATCTGCAACAAGGTCATGCATACTATCTGCGTGCAGGCTACTGAGGCGGCGAAAGAGGAAATGGGTGTGCAGCCGAAGGAGAATCGGAACGAGCGTGAGGTAGTGGGGAGCCTGATGGCGGATTTTGAGCTCGAGGGCGACAAGTAAGTGTGCACCAAGATCCTTGTGACGGCTTGTTACTGACGAGTACTAGGGACGAGATGCCAGCCGTTCCTGAGCTTCCGCTGGTATGGGGCCCAAGTGACTTCGATTGCCACAAAGCCAAGATCAAGACGTACGCACCGAACAGCTGCCGATGCACAGAGGTCGCGTGCTCGTGTCCGACGTGTGTACTGCGTCATGTCAAGCACTCGGTGCAAGACTACGCCGAGGCGGTTAGTATGATAAGGCAGGGTATCAAGAAGTTGAGGGCTATGCCGCGCAAAGAGACTAGGGCTGTGGGTGAGCTGAAGGATGCTGAGTAGGATCGGGATAGCTCCGAGGTAGCGTGAGAGGAGCAGAAGACGGGCATAAGACGGGCATAAGACGAACGAGCGAGCACGAGAGCAGTGTAGTCGAGCTAGGAGCTTGAAGACTAAATGATACTGCGGAGATGCGAAGATCCACACACCAATGGCCTACGAGACCTTTCAGCTCTACGGATCCTGACATGATGCACGCAGAGGACCTACATCTTGGAACTTCTTCGACGGCGATAGTACCACGGCGATCGATACATGAGCTCCATGAGCTTGTTCACACACCGGTAGATATGCCTCGTGATGCGTACCGAGAATAGTAGATCCCACAGCATGCTGAAATTTCACGACGTTTCAAGCACGACCATGGTTCTATCGGAGTACCCTGGGGCACTACTATATTTCGCGAAGAGACTCCAGGAGGTACTTAACTGCTCACCCGTCAGCCACTTGCACTGTTACTGACCATACAGCGAACCAACGACAACCGCCGCCGTCCAAGACGCCTTGACATCAAGAAAACTCCAAAGATGGGCAACACACCATCGCCAAGGAAACAAACCCCGAGAGAAGCCCTCGCCGATATGTACGCTATGTCCGAGACGAGGCAGATGACGGACGACATCATAGCACAAGTACGAGCAGGTCGTCCGTTAACACCAGCTCAACGCGACTTCGCTTTGTCGTACGTGCCCGCAACCTCGCCTCGCGCGGCCACCACAGCCCAGCCCCTTCCGGAGAGCGCGGGGATGTACAGCAGCACTACCAAGGCGAAGACAGATGCCCATTCCTGGGGCTTCACGGCCACGACACTCCCGGTCAGGACTCAGCGACCAGCGACCGATCAGCGGGAAGCGGAGTCATCCGCTGGCCCAAGTGCGGAGAGTAAAGCTGCGGTGGACTCTGAAGCTGCTTGTGGGAAGCAATTCAAAGTGAAGAAATCAAGCCGCGTTGTGACCGACCATGGTGTGGAAATCGAAATCGAAGTCGAAGAAAAAGAAGCAGGAGGCGTATGCTCTTCCCACTGTGGGATGTGAACGCTGGCTGAGGAACAGTAGGGAGCATCGTTCAGTTAGTCGACGCTGCAATAGAGGGGTCTGCCAACTTCCCACCTGGGAAAACTTGTCGGTCGAGTCTCAAGTGATTCTGTGAAGTCGATAGAGCAGAACCATGGCTATCGCCAAGCACTTCCGACTGCGCCAGTCTCCGTCCACCGTTAGACGAGTAAACGTAGAGGCAGGCAATCAGGCAAAAAACATAGTGTCAATAGTACCGGATAGGAACACTCTTGTTATACGCTCAGGCGATTTGTTTCCCTGACACAGGCGTATATGGCTCTATATCTATCGGTGTATCTCGTGCATTTGTGGATTGCTGCCTCGTAAGGCGCATGGTATCTAAAAACACAAATCATCGAACTCAGCTCCCTCAATCTCTATACGCGTTCCTCCCCAGGCAGATTGTCCGCTTTACTCAACCTCCTCTCACCAGTCTGCTTCCGATCCGCCTCCAACGTCTTCGCAAACTTACTCCGATCCCTGATCTGTGGCCCATACCAGTAGAACACGTAGATCGGTATTACGACCAGGCACGATACGCTGGCCAATAGGGTGGTCGCATAGTTGACCGCCGGTTTCGGGCTCTTGCCCAGGTTGTGATAGAGCGGGCTCGCATACATGGCCGAGATACCCGCGAAGAAGTCTCTTGCCCAGGCGTTTCCACCACAGGCTGAGGCGGAGTAGACGCCGTAGGCAGCAACCATGTAGTCGACGGAGGAGAAGTAGATGGTGTAATTCGCTATTCCCACCATAGCGGCAAAGATCATGGGGACGATCCAGTGCACGACTTGCGGTCCGAGAGTTGTCCAAGCGAAGCCAAAAAGACCTATGGGCTCGAGTGGTGCGGTCCAGAGAAGCCATTTGAGACGACGCTCAGGCATGTAGACGTCATCACCCTTCTTTCTGCGGACATGGTCGTCGCGCATGAACCAAGGGTAGTAAGAGAAGTAAGCGATGAAGTAGGCCGCGTTGATGGGGATGAACGACCAGGCGACAGCGAGAACGCCGAAGTTCCACTGGGCGTAGACTGTTGTGAAGGATTCGAGGAAGGTGAAGATTAGGGCGTCGGAGAAGCCGGAGAGAAGTGACAGGCAGAGCACAATGGGCTCGGTGAGCAGCATGCGCCAGGGACGGATCCAGACTGTCATGATCTCTTTCCCAGAGATTCGTGGCGTGCGGAGTTCGTTCGGTCCGTAGACATTGGGATCTTCACCGGTCTTGCGGCGGCGCTTGGCCTCCTTGTCCATGATGATGGTCGCTCGGCTTTCCGGCATGAATAAGAAGATGCACATGGCGCCTGCGTTGAAGATTAGTTGGATCCAGAAGTTCCAGCGCCAGTGGAGGACTGTGACAAATGTTAGCATACCGATGTGCCAAGCACGGTGGGATGTAGCTTACATCGTTCAATCGGTCCTCCGATGACACCGCCGATACTGGTCCCAATACATGAGGCTAGCACAATGAAGGCGAGCGGCCACTGTTGCTCTTCAGGTTGATACAGGTCGGCGATCAGACCCAGCGTGACACTCCCTCCCGCAGTCGACAGCCCAGCCAGCGCACGACCAGCCAGAATGCTGCTGAAGTTCGGCGCCAAGGCCTGCGGAAGCGTCCATATGCAAATAAGGAACTCCGACATCATGAGGATAGGCCAGCGCCCGAACTCCTCACTCCAGGGCGCCCAGAGCTCGCAGCCAAACGAGTAGAAGATCAGGTAGATCATCTGTCCCGTTCTTGCGCCTTGCTGGCTGATCGGGAAGACCTGCGCCAACTGGGTGACCGCGTTGGGGTATACGGATGTGTTGTAGTTCATGGCGATTTGGATGAGGGCGACGGAGCTGAGGTACATCCACTTCTTCCGCGTGGGCCAGCTGTAGGCGAGGATTTCGTAGCAGTCATCTTCTTTGAGCTCGCGCTTGCCATCCGCACGGATTTCTTCTTTCTCATTTGGTGGAGTGTTGGGTGTGCTATCATCTTGCTTCTCGGAGAGCTCGGGGGAGATGTCGTCGTCTTGCTTCTCGGAAAGCTCAGGAGAGTCGTGCGCGAGCTGCTGAGGCTCGAGAGCTCGCGGCTGCGCGATGTTCGCCATGGGGAATAATGGGGAGTGGGATACAGAGGAGGAGACTTGGAGAAGGAAGATAAGAAAAGTCTCGCGATCTCCCATACCTACCAGCGCTGTGGGCTCAGGGTGCTAGGTCCGCAGACCATTCTTCAAGTGTGGTCCACCCAGATAACATGAGTGGCAGCGTTTGGGCTGTGACCCATATTACATCCACTTCACAGCGTTATGCTCCCAAGGGTTGATCCGATGAACGGTGAAGCGAGATACAACCGAAGTGTTTATGGAGACAGACGTCAGAGCGAAGGAAGTTTCGTGTCGTTGAAAGTGGAGGTGGAGCTTCGGGCGGCGAACGGTGGGTCCGGTAGCACCCGCACGTGCCCCGTTACGGTGATCCCGATCATGCCTAAGGCACAACGTTCAGCGCCTGCGCAAGACAAAGACTTCGGGCGCCAAGGATATCGCAAAGCCTTCCAGATGGAGCTTCAATCATCCAGTAGAAATCTCGATGATCAGTTGGCGTCGAGCGCCGAGCGAGCGAGAGTTCGCTCTTTACACAGAGTTTTGGCCCCCAGATCTCCAGAAGGCGTCGCTGGGCCGTGCGCGAGCATCGTAATCGGTTTTGGTGCGAGAAGCGCGCGTTGCGTTTGCAGGTCTTTTGGAGAAAAGGAGCCGCAGTCGTTGAATACCTGCACAGTATCTGTGGTGCGACTGCCTAGCTCGCTGCGCTCGCGGTGGCCGTAAAGCGCTTGGGCGTAGGACACTGGGCCGCTTCGAAGGTTCGATCCTGCTCAGTGGCTCGATCTGGGCACGATGAGGCGAACAGTAGAGGTAAGAGGGTGTATTTGATACGATTGCTCTGTCGTCGGAATCGAGCATTCGGGTTTGATAGTCGCTGTGAGATCGTCTTCGGTGGCGTAGCTTGATAGCCTCGATTCGGCCTACAAGTCAACAATCCTACAATGTGACACACCATAGCGCGATCTGCATGCTAGTAGGCTACACCTGTCATTCCTGGATCAACAGTACCGATCATTGAAAAAACAGTGGGCGGACGTCAATAGCATTGCCCACCTTTCTGCCAGTTCCATGGTTTGAAGGGCTGCGGTCCATTCTTTTATGAACTGATGGCGTTGAATGCGTGAAGACACCTTGTCCTGCAAGTATGTATTGACGGCCGGACTGTGCCCTCCTATGCTCAAGCAGTATCACCAATGCATTCTTGACGCCGGAACGCCATCGCTATATCATGTATCTTCACATTCAGCGTAGACTCATCATTGCGCCTCGCATGTCCCTCTCTTGATCACGCAGCGGCGCCGTCTTCCTCCTCTCCACCTCCTCACTGCCTCTCCTCGAGCCATCCATCTCACCTCCCCCCACCCCCCTGCGTACTCTCATAAGCCCTAGCAGCATGTATAGCCCTAACCCTCTCCTCCAACGTCGGCTTCCTCATCACCCCATCATCACCCTCTACGTCACCGCCCCCATACATCGCCCCACCCTGCCCACCTTCTCCTTCCCTAACAACCCCATCTCTGCCTCCTGCTTGCCGTGCGGCCATGATTATTGCGCGGTTGTTGTCTGCTATGCGAGACTCCTCGTCTATAGCGTTCATATCTGCTTGGACGCCCTTTTTGTAGTAGCGCGGGAACCACCACCAGATGAAGATGAACATGCAGACGCAGATTGCTGCTAGGATGCCTACGGGGATTGCCCAGGCTTTGGCCATTGTGGTTGTTTTGCGCTTCTCTGAGATGGAGGAAGGTGCGGTTGTGGGTTGCGGTGTCTGGTAGGTAGACGTTGATGGAAGGTGTATCGCGATCCAAGGGCTTTTTAGTGGTGTCGTTACTGCGATGCAGTGACTGTCCCGTCAATGCGCTCGTGTATTCGCTTCGTCAGCCTTCGGTTCAGCGCGCCTTCCTTTCTTATGCGCTCGTGGGTTATACAAGACTATCAGCGGCTCTCGGTCTTGTTGTCTGTGGTCAGTCGTCCACTGTCGCAGGCCTTAAGAAGTTGAAGAGAGCCAGCTACCTACGCTGCTTTGTACATGCTTATATCGTGGACGCCTCATACGATTTGCGGCTCGCTCTACCACCAATTTGTGTCGAGGCGTGCAGGTGACAGGCTGGAACGGAACACACGGCATCGCCTTTGCGTGTGGAGGAGTGCGGAGACCCCAATGCTTTAGCCTGATTAAGAAACATATACGAAGGGAAGGTCTGTGCGGTGGTTGGTCTGGAAGTCCAGAACAACCACGCTCCTGCTTCTTACCAAACATCTCTGCTTCAGCGTCTGAACGATCATACCATGGACATCTTGCGAGCATGCTCGTAGGATTTCAGACGTCGGGAGCCACTGCGTGCATACATGCCATCTCTGAATCAAGCTTCTCTTCCAGCTTGCTTGAGATATGCTTGCCATCAGCCCAACTCGCATCCTGTCAAGATCAACAGAAGACTCACTCCACCTGAGGCAGCCATCAGTTCGCGAAAGACATGCCTTAACACTGTGCTACCTCCACCGCTACAAAGGATTCTTCGAATAAGCAGTCAGGGATCTTCGCCTCCTAGGAAGGCCAGGACAGTTGCAGGGCTCGTTGCGAGCATGTCGTTTTTGACGATGGAGCTCTATCTTGCCAACGGGGCTGGCTAGAGCGACTGTGTGCTGTTGCCAAGAGCTGCAATGTCGTGGAGTGGAGTAACATCTCAGCATCCACGATATGGATGTGAAAAGGACAGGCTTTGTGTGTGCTATGGCGAGCCCCTTAGTTCTCCCTCCCACCACTCGGCTTCGCTTTTCCAATAAGAGACCGCATGCTCAAAGCTCTTGTATGTTCTGGTTCCGCAGCGACGCCGAGTTGGAAGATCAGGCGAGGTGAAGGCCGCACTGATCTCCGTATGCAGTCGACAGCGTGCTATGGGTATCTTGTCCCAAAAAATTCAGCGTAGGATGTCGGAGGGACTGCATGCCGTATCAGAGTTCGTGACCTTGTCCGAGATGACGTACCGCCGCGGCGGTATCCAAGCCGTGTCGTCGACAGCCTTGCGGTTGAGTGGCAGACGAGACATACCAACAACCCAAATATAAGATATTTGTATATGAGACGATGCGTGGCTGTGAGAAAGTGGGAAAGGAAAGAGGAGTTCACAAATTTATCTTCCTTCGGAGATCGATCTTCTACCATAAACCGAGGCCCCCGAACTTCAGATAAGATGAGTCTCTGTGGAAGATGGGAAATGGCTTGGCTTCTAAGATGCTAGCTCTAACAAGATGTCCACGCAGACGGCCAAAGATGATGAGACGAATGTCTTGTCTTGTGGTTAGATCCCCGTCGACTTCTTCTCCTTTTCAATAAGCTCCAAATAATGTCCCACAACATCTTTGACTATCTCCTCGAATCCCTTCAATTCCCCAAAAGTCTTCTCAGTCTTTGAGTTGTCGCTGAAAGCTTCCATAGGAGCGAGGGTGCCATCATTGCTCAACACCCCTCCATTCTCGACCAAAGCCTTCGGGAAGCTGTCTTTCACCACTTGCTTCGCATGATCCCAGCCTGGGCCTTTCCCGTCGTGAGCGAGAACGAAGATCTGGTTTCCGGCTATAGAAGGGGAGAGGGACTCGATATGGGCTTTCGCAACATCATCGATGTGGACGTAGGAAGCTACGGCGGGTGGCATGTTGTCTGTCATCTTGGGGCCTAGGGCTGGACCGAGGAAGTAGCGGTTGGTACCTCTGCTTTGGAATTCCTCGATGGAGGTGATTAGGTCGTCGCGTCCGCCTACGTAGGAGGGACTGATCCAGACCGTGTCGAATGTCGGCTTATGCTCTTCAATCCACGCTTCACCGCGGCGGTGAGCAGCAATCTTGGAAGCCACATACGCCACTATAGCAGCTGGGTACGGTGGCGGTATCTCATCGGCTCTATCTTCTGGACCGAAGGCGCGATCGGTCGGAGCCTGGCCGGTAAGAACGCCAATGGGCATAATAGCGACCATCGAACTAGTCACCACAACTCTCTTCACACTCTTCTCTTTCGCGGCGGATTCAAAGAGCCCGATCGTACCTTGCACAGCAGGCTTAACGTAAGCCTCCTCATGGTCGTCGGTCCCGTGTGATTTGCCGGCGAGTGGGCTGGCGATGTGCACCACATACTCGACGCCCTTTACGGCTTCGTCGAAAGCTCCTGGGGTCACGATGTCGGGCACGATGGTGAAGGTAAGCTTAGTGTCGAGGTCCTGGACGTTCGAGAGTGCAGCATTGTCGCGGACAACTTTGGCCTTGGCTTCGCTGCGCACGGCGGCGCGGACATGGTAGCCTTTCTCTAGGGCGTAGCGAAGCGTGCGGAAGCCGATGTGGCCTGTGCCACCCGTGAGGAGGATGAGGTTGGTGTGGGTGGACATGGCGCAGACAATGGGCGAGGATTGGTGTACGACGTGGAGTCGGCTGCTGGTGGATTGAAATCTCTAGTCGTGCAGGCTGGCGGTGTGCTCAAAAGTCCTGGCTGAAGGTCGATGGTGGGTATGTTGGTGAGGTTTCGTTACAGCAGCGGTCCCGAGAACTTCTTATACTCCCTTGAGAAAGTCGGTACGTCCGTACACTGCTGGATCCAGAGTACATGTCGCCGTCCCGGATGCGATTGCGAGGTGTTATTATTCAGCCATTGTGTGCTTCAGCTGCAATTACTGATCGTAGCCTCTTAAGGGACCAAAGACGCTGCAACATGGCGTTGCGTGTCTCTTGTGAGCCTGCCTATATCGACACGTGATGTGAGCGAACCAATGGCAGTTGTTTTGGGTCTAAGTTGGTGAGTAAACATAAGGTGTCAGTACTCATAGGGACTCAGGGCTTGGAACGGCGAGATTAGTGATCAGTAATCTGGTATTTCTTGCCCTTGATGAATCAGCAAATGCAATCAGCTCAGATGGCAGCAGACATTTAGAAAGGTGAGCAGACAAAAGGAGCCTAGAGTCTCACCCTTCTCTTGTAAAGGTACTCATAGTACGGCATCGCGGTGTCAACCATCTCCCTCACAAGAGCCTCGTCTTCTCCGAACTCTTCCTTCCAACCTTCCTCCTCCGCTTCAAGACCAACATTCTTCGCTGCATTACCCGACATCAGGCCCGAAGATTTCAGCAATGTGCTCTGGCTTGCATAGTACATCGGGTGCGTAGCGTCCAGTTCTTGCTTCGTAGACACTGGCCAGGACAACTGCACCTTGGATGGATCCAATCCGCGTTCTCGGCCAGCTGTCGTACGAAGTTGTCATCCGTCATGTAGTCATCAGCATGAACCACAAGCGGCTCGACCCCATGAGAAACGTAAAAGTCGTCGAGCAGGCGATTCCACACATTGCACGTTGTGACCAGAAAGTTGGCTCTCCCACCACCTTGCGGCAGCCCCATGGCTTTCATCACGCGGTAAGCGGAAGGTACGACCAGCTTGGGGTGTCGAAAGGTCAGAATCGGTATGGTGCCTGGTCGGAGTAAGAGGTCGTCGGGTATCATGGTACAATTCTCTCCGCATGGTGGGCCAAGCTGGTGTGCGGTAGCGAGTCCGAGGTATTTCAAAGTGGTTTCGGGAGATACGGGGTAGTAGCTCTCGAGTATAACTGATACTATCTGTCCCTGTGTCATGGTCAGTCATCACCCATTATGTGATGCTAAGGAGTAGATCCGCTTACGCCGTCCTCGGCTTCCTGTAGAGTTTTCTCCCAAATATGGATGTCTTTGCGGATCGCATCATCGTACTTGACACGTTTGTCCTTGGGCATCCCGTCTTGGTAAGATGGATCGCCGAGCCATTGAATCTGCGCCCCACGAGCGCCGCCGAAGTGATGGGCAAGAAGCTTGACGTTTGATTGCTTCGAAAAGAGCATACGCTCCAGTAAATGGCCTGGTACCCAAGATGTCAGCACTTACCAGCACCTGGGAGATAGGGATAAGGACTCACTTCCACTGCGCGGCTGGTGGAAGAGTAGAATCTGAGAGGTCATTGTTGCCTTGTTTTCCGTAGAGTCAATCTTGTGCTTTGGCTTTATTGTTGATGTCGCTGGTGGAGAGGACGCTTTTGTATACTACTGTCAACTGCCTGCCTTGTGAGGCAGCAAGTGTATGTCTTTCCGCATGACGACGAGCTGTACGCAGACTGGTCGGTAAGCGAGCGAGCTGAGCGAGCAGGCTGCAGATGTCGTCTTCAGTCAGTCCATCTCAACACTTCTCTCACTATATAGTAGTCCGCGTCATCCGCTACCTCCTAGTAGAGAGCTGAAGGGGCTGTCCGTCCATAATGGAAGGCAGCAGGATTTTGGGCTTCATCAGTAGGCTCGCTTCGATGAGGCTGGCCAATACAAGTCCAATGCTGTGCCGGCAACCTTTCGACGGACCACCCACCATGTGCATGTCAAAGGGGCCCGGCATACATGGGAGAGGATGTCAATGCCAAGTAACAAGTTGTTGTCGAAAGATGGATGTGGTGACTCCATGCCAAACTGGCTCTGATTGGACGGCCGAGTATGGAAGCTAGCGGGTGGCTTGGTGAAGTTGCTTCCACGCTTCCAACGTTTCTTGTCTCCTCAAACATCTTCCCGTCCGTCCGCGCACCACCTTACGCTATGCTATAACTCGATGGCAGCCACGTCGGTCCCTTTAGTCGATCGAGTCTCGACCCCATCAACCATCCCACCAGCCACGGTGGGAAAAGGACCTGTATCATGCACACCCGGACGGAAGACCGAAAGAGGACCCTCCCATGAGAGCTCGCAAGGGACATGCAGGTCCAACCTGTCGCAGGCGTTTCAGAGGGACGGCAGGATATCAACATGATGTCAATATCGCGTCAGCTTCTGCCGCCTGTAGACGTCGCATACCTGTTATGGTGCAACGAAACCTGCCTGCTGCACAAGTATTCACATTCAAACGCTCTCCTTAAGCTGCGTCAATCGCTGCTGTTGAGATAATCCTGAAGCCACGGACTGACTCCAGTGAACTCTCTACGCCCAGCTTCATACCCCCCAAGCGGCCAGACTCCCGAAACCGACGACCATCAACGATCGCCAACGATCACCGAGGATAACGGACATGTCACTCCCATCCCAGATCCGCACCTGCACCCACTGCGGCAACGTCCTCGTCTTCACATACACCTGCCACTCTCGCGATGAGGTGAACAACATGCGCGACTTTCCAATCCGAATGAGAGCACAAGGCGACCCGACCTGGCAATGCATTTGCCGCGCCTGCCACTCTGTCCAGATCCTTCGCAGGAGCGAGTTAATATGCTCAAAAGACCAACTCCGCAGGTTGATAGATACGAGGCAAAGCTTGATCGATAAAGTGCTGCCGGATCATCCGAGGCCCAGAGCCTTTGGCCAGGCTGGGAAGGTCAAGGTCGAGGACTTGCAAGCGATAATGCATCGGTGATGGAGCGTAGGGTTGATGAAGTAATGCTGGATGAAGGACAGGCGCGGGTATGCTGGACCGGGATGGGCGTTGGGCTGCCAGGGTGATGAAGAATAAGATGATACAGCATGTAACATATCTTCACAGGGAACAGAATTGGTTCTGTTCATTTGACCTTTGGGCGCATGTTCACCACGCCCCAAAACCAGCAGTTCCATTGGGACCTAGACCGTCCATCGAGAACCAAGCGTCTTGACTATAGGCCTCATCTGTCAAGAAAGGTAGGATCTCCGAGATCTCCATCGACCAAGCCATTGGGTCTTCGATTTGTGCGCCTGACCCGGCTAGTGGCATGTCGTGACTAATGGCAGCCGTTGCATTCACTCGGGTATCTACCATTGCACGATCGGGCGGCCGAGCCACCGCAGAAGCACTGGGACGATCACTCGCTTGTTGAACCTGGGCAAGCTTCCGCCTAACAGCAACTCGTCCTAGTAGCGGTATGCGCAATGTGAGCGAGCTAGCTTCAGCTTGCGCGGGACTGTCGAGACGGCCGCTCATCGATCGTATAGCCTGTGCCGCTTGTAGGGCGAAGTCGCCGCCTGGCTGCTTGGATGCCACGTCGAGCGTCTCGCAAACTCTGGCTAAAACGGCTCTGGAATCCTGCATGTTCTCGGCACCGTAGCGCTTGTGCAGCAAGAAGATGGCGGCTGTCAACATTTGAAGATCCACAACCCTGCAAGCGAAGAAGCCAGGAGGCAGCAACCGTCTGAGCACTACGTATCGCTGGGCCAGATCCATACAAGCCTGCGTGCACAAGAGATTGCTGTAGGCGAATTGCTCACTCTGGTCATTCTTCAGCGCCAGCTGCAGGTGGGTCCTCACAGTGAGGTACTGATGGAAGTGCTGCAGCACATGTTCCGGCCCAAGCATCTCAGATTCCAATGTCCACCACTGTCGCGGTAGCTGTCCAGCGAGCGCCCTGATCTGCTGGTCTGCTCTCAAGACCGTCTCGCAGAGTTGTGCAGGAGGCATGCCCGAGGAATGAAGATTGTCGATCTCCTGGACGCTCTGGGCGACGGCTGCTAGACGGCAGAGGTACGCTTGCGGTACCAGTTGACCCCCAGCGATGACTGCATCTTCTGTTGGGTACGGATGGTGTGCTGTGCCAAGCGGGAGATTGAACATCATCGCCGCTAGACGATCGACTGTGCAGATAGACTTCCACAGAGACGCTCCAGTCGTACGTAGGTAGCCTGGAGGTGATGTTGGGCCCATGTGGCCAATGAAGTTCTGATTGGTAAGTTGCGAGGCTGCTTTCGGCAGACCGATCATCTCCGCCATCGCAATCACTCGCCGCAGTACGATCCATATACGCTGCACTCGGGCATAGCTTAGCTGTCTGAGACGATTGTCAGTCGAGACATTCGATCGGAAGCCATCCTCTTCGCACTCACAGCCTCAACCAAAGGATCGAAGTCTCGATGCCTTCTAACGTTGCAGCAACAGCATCGTCCATAACAATGGTGCTTTCAACAGAGCCAGATACCTTACGCACGAATGACATTCGGCCCTCTGGCCCATTAGAAAAGCGCGGAAGAGACTCTGGCGGCACCTGCTGCACCGTCACTGCAATAGATAGCAGCAGCACTGCTATCACCGTTGGATGCACATCGGGGTCCTGGACCTTATCCCATTGTGAGAGCACTTCCTCTCCAGCCTTGATGACATGGATGACCGGAAACAAGGCTTGGGACACATTCATCCATGCCATCGATTGGCCGACTATTCCCGCGACTTCTTCTCTGGGAGGCACGAGAGCTTTCAAGGCAGCCCTTGCCCGAGCAAGACGAGACTTCGAAGTATGGCCGATGGCCGGACTCGCGACGTCTTGCTCAGGGTGACCGCTCCCCCAGCCGAGTGGGCCGTCCTCGAAGAACTGTCTCAAGTGCGTCGGGCGGTTCGCAGATGACGATTCGGAAGTATTTGAATCTGACTCATCACTGTCGTCCATCGGCTCGTTGTTAGACTGACCCAAAAGGTCAAAACCTCTCACATCAGCGGTCTTAAGCTCGGTGTCTCGGGACGTCGCTGTGCCCTCCAGCTTCCGAACCATCTTCCAGAGAGCAGATACATTGCCCTCGAGACGATTGATGCGATCTCGCGACGTGATACGAGTGGATCGAGCATCTTTCGGGACAGCTTCCTGCGGCACACAGTTCCTCCGCCGCTCCAGACAGTTCTTGCACGCTTCTGCGTCCTCAGAAGGCCAGATGCAACGGATCTTGCGATGTCTGCCTGCCAGTAAAGTATGAGAAGTGCTTTATATATCACCTTGAGCAGGCCAACACGGCTTACATTCGGTACAACTCTTTGTGCCCTTCCTCGAAGCGCGGCTTGAAGATTCGTGCGACATGGCTGCAAGTTGGTGTTGATCTGTCATTGAGCTATCACATGCTGCGACAATATCCAATCGTTGATGCGACAGCAGTGAAACTCTTCTATGCAGAGCGCCGAAAGCGTTCCCGTTATGAAGAGGCCGTCCGTAACGGAAGATTCGATGTGAGGGAGGGCTCGTGGGAAGGAGGATTCGTCCGCGACGCTCTCCGACGTTCGTCCGTTTTCTTGTCCGAGAGCGAAAGTGGGGTCCACGGACTTGAATCATTGGCTGACTTGTAAGGCTGATGCAGATGAGAAACAATCGACGTTCGGTCTCGTCGCAAGCAGCCCAACAAACGGGTTTATAGATGTTACCGGATCCCATCGACGGGCGCCAGTTCTTCGATCCCTTCTCCGACGTGAGGGTTCGTCCACCACGGTATATAGGCACATTCCTACGTCCGGCTGCCTAACCATCAAACATCAACAACATTCGACTCGACATCCTCAAAACTAGTCCGACGACCAGGGATCATTGTATCTTTCGCGACATTTCCTAACTTAGAGCTTTGCGTACATAGCGAATAGACACACCATGGCGACACCCATGGCGAAAGGAGTGAGCTTGCTGAATCAGAATGCTGATGAATCTGCGCTGACTCGCAATAGCCTCCATACCCTCCTCGCACCGCAGGCGTCGGTGGGCAACCGACTGTCGCCGCCGACGTACCGATATGCACAATATTCATGTTGCTTTACCTCTCCTCCGCCGTGGCCAATATGACCATCCTCCAGATGAACCGCAAGCGAGGCCATAAGTTCATCATCTCCGCTCTACTGTTCGGCTTCAGCATGGCTCGAGTGTTGACGATGATTCTCCGGATGGTCTGGGCGACGAAGCCAAGGGACGTCGATGTCGCCATTGCCGCTCAGATCTTCGTCAACGCTGGAGTTCTCATCGTCTACATCATCAATCTGCTGTTCGCCCAACGCATATTGAGAGCTAGACAACCGGAGATTGGCTGGCATCCGGCGTTCCGCTGGGCATGTCGGGTGCTCTACGTCTTGATTGGAGTTGCCATCATACTGGTAATAGTGCTCACCGTGATCACCTTCTACACCCTCAATCGGCATACCTTGAACGTCGCGCGGGACATTACCCTGGCGTCACTCACCTACATCACCATTTTTGCTGTGATGCCTTTGGCGATACTCTTGGCGTCTCTGGTACTGCCGAAGTCTGCACATGTCGAAGAGTTTGGCCAAGGAAACATGAAGCACAAGCAGATGGTTCTGGGGCTGGCCGTTGGCTTGTCGGTTTTGATCGCTGGCTTCCGGTGCGGCACCACCCGGGAGTCACCTCGGCCCCTAAACGATCCGGCTTGGTATGACAGTAAAGGCGCCTTCTACTGCATTGAGTTCTTTCCGGAGCTCCTCATACTGTTGCTGTACGTCTCGCTCCGCGTTGACAAGCGCTTCCATATACCGGATGGGAGCAGTAAGAGGCGTTCGTACATCATGCCGGAGATGAGCACTAGCAGGATTCTCAGGAGTGATGTAGAGATGAACGTCGCGTCGGATGAGAGAAGGTCAACGAGCGGCGGAGCACATGACACTGAGCCGAAGTGGACATTGCGAGTGGACAGTCCAGTCGACAGTCAAGATGGCGAGGCGGTTCCAAAGAGAAGCGAAGAAACGTGTTTTGAAGATGCAGTGTCTGTACTCGAAGTAACTAGATAGAAAGTCAACCAGCGACTGAAAGTCACTTGCGACGCCTTCCGCTATCTCGACCGTTCTGGCCATGCATGTACCAAGCCTTCATACATTTGCACTTCGCCGAAACGGACGGCCGAAGATCCGCTGGCATAGAAAGCGATCTGATTGGAAGCAGTGTACCACGTCCTGGCAATCCATCAGTTGTTGTCACAGGATGTATTCGTGGGACACTCACCAGACCCAAGTGCTCAGCACGAATCTATCGTTGGCGTACACCTCGACCACGCTGTTATCAACTAAGATGGTGAGACGCAGCGGTTCAACGTACGAAGGTAAGTCCGGAGAAGCCTTCATGTCGAAGAGTCTCAATCGGCCCACCTCCGTGTAGCTCGAGATGCCGTCCGTGGTCTGTGAAGCCGCGCTGGAGTTGGCGCGGTCAATGATGAGTGATTCGTTGCAGAACTCTGTAGTCTGATCAGCGACTCGCTTTCATCCGCTCATAATGTGAGAACGATACGATAGTAGATCAGCGTTGATTCCATCTCCGAGCTGAGAATCTTGAAGCCTGCCCGGACATCGCTGTCGTTGCCTCGAACGGTAGTAGGGAAGTGTATAAATGCGGTCATCATGTAGAAGCGAGAGCTCGGCGACCGTTTGAACGGTGCCATATCTTCCGAGTCATACGCAGGATGCAGTGTATGCGCAGACTGCGTGAAATGAGACGTGGCATTCTCCTTGTAGGCATTGTTCGATTCTCTGACTATCTTCTGGCCCAGGGTTTCCAGACTCACAATGCCGCCGGAGGAGCCGTTCCCAGAGACACACCACGACCCAGCCTCCGAGACAAGATCATTGTTGACGACGTTCGATATGGTGTGCAGACTCAGCTTGCGAGGCGTTGTAAGGGTGGCATCCCAGCCTTGTTGGACAACTGTACAGTATGTCCCGTCAGTGGAATGTGCTGACTGTCAGCTGTGTACCAGAGCTACTCACCTGGAAAGTCGTTGTTGCCGAAGTCGGTGTTCGTGAGCCAAAGGTATATGATATACCTATCTTCAGCGCCACTCATCTCTGAAGCAATGGTAGTGGCCGGCACCATCTTCCCTCCAGCAGCATATGCCGAGAGACACCAATCGAGATGGCCAGCCATGTTGGGTGCGAACTTCAGCTGGCCGTCATGCTGCGTCTGATGGTTTCCAGCAGCCCACAGCATGTTACGCTCGGGCGATTGCTGAGGCGGTACTGGAGCATAGCCCCACTCGGCCCCAAAAGTGATGAAGAAGTCTCCTTCGGTGTCATAAGCCAGTCTCGTTGAGCCACATGATGTTACCAACCTCGAAATTGAAACCCCATCTGCCAGCCCAGGTCCCGTTTCCCCAGCTGGAGTTGGCGGGCTCTTGCCACCACTGGCCCAGGAACTCCCAATCAGTGAATTCTGGGTTGTACTGCCTGTATAGGGACTGACTGGGGCCAACGCCATGTACACCGCCAGAAATAACGCTGTACCAGACACCCGGTTCGCTCTTCAACGCGCTGTCAAGCTTCGGGCTCTGGAAGACGAATGGGTCTCGGAACCCTGTCACGTTGGAAGCAACCGATCCTGTTGGCGGCGGCCCTGGAATGACCGGTCTTTCGCGAATCTTGCTGAAGTTGCGGCCTCCATCGTAGGTAACAGCCAGTGACTGAGTCTCGCTACCTTTCGTGTACGGAATAGTCCAGTGGATCGGCAGGTACGATACTGAGGTGTATAAGAGCGTGGGCGTATCATTGATACCCTTGGGAATGACCGAGCCATCGAACACAGCGAGAGGGTCGTTGATACCGCCTGGCTTAATGAGGAGCGGGACTTCCGGGGTCACATCAGTGTAGGTCACGAAGTCCTGTGTGGTAGCACCTGCAGCGCCAGATGCGGACTCGGACGAGTACAGGTATCCAACGTGGAAGAGTCCTGTCTTCGGGTCTGGATAGTGCATGCAAGGGTCGCCTACATGGTCAGTAGGCGGGAGGACATGCGCTTTCGGTCTCCAAGTCTCGAAGATACTGCCGTTGCCGAGTGTGGAGAGGTTCGGAGGCGCCACATTGTAGTCAAGACCACTGCCACCCTCTTGTCGTAAGAGAAGGGTAGCAAACGAGATAGAGAAGGGGTGCTTCATCTTGCGTCGATGGAAGGGTTCGCACACAAGTCCCTACCTTGTGTGACTTCACGCACCACTCTACGGCGGTGAGTATGCCTTAGAATGCCGTCATTGCAGCGACTAGGCTCGCCAAGTCAAGTATGAAGGTCTTGATGGAGTGGAGAATGTTTGTCGAAGATGAGGAGGTGCATGAGAACCGCGGAGGTGGAAGTCGGGTGGTCGGGCGATGGTTCCACCGACCACCGAAGACAAACCGTGCCCTACTTCACCTGCTCTGCAAGATATCTTACTTTGCCTCTTCCATCCCATCGTGCTCTTGCGTCTTGGTATGAGAAGGTCCGCGATGGTGTACCAAAGTAGATGGCGTCGCGCTCGGGATGCTCTGATGGCACGGGCTCCTAAGAGTGCAGTCGGAAGGTGAAGTATAAAGAGGTCCTCGATACTCTCCTATCCAGGCCGAGTCCCCTCGTTCAGCTTCTTACTTCCAAAGAATATACATTACAATCACCGACAGCCTTGACTCACCATGTCCATAACGATCGCAGGGAAGCTCATCGGGCCCATCGGCTTCGGGATGGGAGGATTCCTCCTACCTGGAAAGCAGACTCCGACAGAAGACGCCATCGCTACCATGAAAGCAGCTCTGGACGCTGGTGCCAACTCCTGGAACTCCGGAGAGCTCTACGGCACGCCACGGTTCAACAGCCTCCACCTCCTCAACGCCTACTTCACCAAGTACCCGGAAGACGCAGACAAAGTCTTCATCAGTGTGAAAGGCTGCTTTGACCTGATGGCCGGCAAATCATTCAATGACCGCGAGGGCGTCAGAGCGAGCATTGAGCACGCTCTCAGCATCCTGGATGGGAAGTGTAAGATCGACCTCTTCGAAGCCGCCCGCGGAGATCCCAACGTACCGATCGAAGAGACTGTCGGCGCCATAGCGGAGTACGTAAAAGCTGGCAAAGTAGGCTCGATTGGACTGAGCGAGTGCAGCGCAGCTACGATCCAGAAAGCCGCCGCAGTGCATTCCATCGCAGCCGTCGAAGTAGAGCTCAGCCTCTTCTCGACCGACATCCTGTCCAACGGAGTGGCCGAGGCCTGCAAGGAACAAGGCATCCCGATCATAGCCTACAGCCCGCTGAACCGCGGATTTCTGACAGGGCAGCTCCGGAAGTATGAAGACATGCCGGAGAACGACGTTCGCCGGCACTTTCCACGCTTTCAACCTGACGTCTTTGACGAGAACCTGAAGCTGGTGGGTGAGGTGCAGCAAGTGGCGAAGCGGAAGGGATGCTCGATGGTGCAGGTGGCTATTGCGTGGGTAGCGGCGCAAGGGAAGACGATCGGTGTACCTGTGGTGCCCATCCCAGGCGCTACTGCGGTGGTGAGGGTTGAGGAGAATATGCGTCATGTTGAGCTGACAGATGAGGAGTTGCATGACATCAATGGGGTCCTGGGAAGAGTGGAGGTGAAAGGCGGGCGAGTGCCTGCAAGATTCGCGCACTTCTTGGAGGTCTAAGCGAGGCAAGCTATGGACTGCCACACTTCATGATCTCTCCAATAGCTTGTCAGTCCTTCAACGAATCCAGGCGCCTACCCGCTACTATGTTTAGCCTTGCAGTCAAACAGTGACAGGCAATGCGATGCTCGCGCTCCACAGCTGACTTAGCGGTCCGACTTCCCAGCATACCCCTATAGCCCGCCGTGGTCCCCAACCGGCTTCCATTCGCGGCCGTCCTCGTAGAAGACGTTGCCCGTCCTGTTCTGGCTGAGCAGGGTCATGCTCACGTTCAAGAGCTTCTGCAGTGCGCACTCGGCTGAGACGGAGTCATTGCTCCGGATGAAGATGAGCATCTCATTCTTGTGCTCTTCCCCCGGCCTGATGTAGCGGACCTCGGCCTTGATAGTAGTTCCTTCACCGACGACGTTGACCATCATTGGTGGAATAGGTATGACGAAGCCAGGAGCGTACGACGGCGCTTGCTTCTCGACCATTGGCCAGAGCACCTTAGCACTCGCTGCATGTTGTCAGCTAAGTAACGACCTGTGCGAAACTCCAATGCTGGCAAGAACATACCCAGGATCTGCTCGCGGATGTCGTACGTGCCCTCAATTGGCTTGATCTTTGCGGGTGTGGCGGCCTTCTCATTGACAGCGAGCTTCTCTGTGACTTGGCTGATCGAGGTTTTGATGGCGGTAACGATCTGCTCGCCGATGCTTTCAAAGTCGATGATGACCTTGGACGCCATACTGGAATGTTGGAACAACCGTGGCGGATGCGGTGGTTTCGAGATGTTGCTGGATGTCTATGAAACAGACGCAGAAGTTTGTGTCTTGCACCCTTGAAAGACTGTAGGAAAGCACGCAGGTGAAAGAATTTTTGCGGTGGAACGTGCACGGCAAACGGAGAGGGAGAGTGACGAGGCAATTGCGATCTCGTAGACCATGATCAAGGTCCAACGGCATTTCACAGCATAGCAGCTGTTCAAATGCTACGATATCTCCAATGTATAACCCTCTAGCACGTACACTGACTAGCCACAGATGCAACCCATGAGCGTTGCCCGATGTGAGACATTCGCAACATGTACCGCCGGAGCTCACTCATCTCCCGGAGCCTCGCACCAATCCACCACTGCATCCTGCTGGACGAAGAGCCCCGAGACTACTTCTCCGTGTCGCCTTTATCCTTGCCGCCCGCACCCGTCTCCGCTTCCTCTGCCTTCCCATTCACCTTCTCTGTCACAGAACCACTCATAGACCCGCACAGCATCACCGTGTCAGGCTTTACTTCGTGGGAAGTCCGCTTTCCAGCCTTGATCTGCTCGGCCTCATTCTCGAACCACTTCTTGCTGCCTTGGTCCACTTGCTCGTATGGGATCTTGTCGGCCGCCAGGGGATTATTCACTGAGCCTATTCTGTAGCCCCATCCACCCTTGCCATCCTTCCCCGGCCTAAACACCTTCTGACTAGCCTTCTTCGTCGGAAAGATGTCCTCCAGGCACGCATCGGATTCCGCATTCGTCTCGAACATCACCGACCCTGGGCGCACAGTAAAGGCATAGTCACCAGACTTGATGGGCGTCTCCTCTACCGCTCTGCAGAAGGTGTGGTTGCCGGCCTTGATGAGCCTCTCCTCTATCATGTCTTCGAACTGCTTGCCGAAGTTTTGAACCACATACTTGTTGGGCGTCTGGCTCTTCGCAGTGGAGTCTTCCGCTGGGTAGTCGTCCGCACGGTCCGACTTAGAAGACGAGTGCTTTGGGAGACCCACGAGAGTGTTGCCGCCGATGATGGCCGCAAACCTGCCGGTGCCGGTGCCGGAGGTGGAGATCTGGGGTTTTGAGGTGCTGGCGAAGGCGCGCAGCATGACTGCCGGGCGAGTCTTTGGAAGGAAAGACATCGTATTTGGTGATGATGGTATTGTGCTGTCTTGTATCAGTCCAGGTCTCTTGGAGGTTTGAAGTGTGCTTACTTCTTGTTTGCGAAGATGCTGGCTCTGCTGAGCTTCAGTGGCAGATGAAAAGAATTTGGTGAGTGAGAAAAAGCGGAAGGCTCATGCGGATGGCGACAAACGAAAAAAGATGGGTCTCGACATGTGAACGGAGCGGCCGATCGCGAACAGACACCAACCGGCAGGCCTATGTGAGACTACGGGAGGATACTTCAATACTCAACGTATTCTAGCCATCAACGGAGCGCTCGACATACTGCGATCGCCGCGAGAGCAGGCCTGTAAATTCTGCCCGATGGCTCCCCACAGCGCTACATCCACCGCCAGAGCCTTGTCGCTTCTCACTTCTCTCTACTTCCTAATCTCATAGTACTCGCCCTGCCCATCCACCTCCATGACAGTCCTAGCCACGTCCCTTCCATCATGCACCGCCGCCAGAGCAATCCTGCACTTCCGCAGCCGCAGTCATTATCACCTCGATGACGATACGTCACCTTTACCCTCCTTCCCAATTATCCAATCGACTGCCCGGGCCTGTGGAGTTGCGACCAATTTGCATGGATAGTAGGCTTGTACCATACGCTGTGCGTACACATCACGGCTTGTCGATACTTTCTGTCCGAGCTACCTGAGTTCGTCAAGCAAGGTGAGCGGGAGTCTATATCTCACAGCCAGTCTGGACGTCCGGTCTTCGACAACTTCTTCGGGGTATGCCAGGACCGCACCCTGACCGGTCTGCTCAGCAAGCTAATCGCCCCCTGCTCGCGGTCATCCTTGGCTTGCCGGAGACAGTTCGGTTTGCCGTCGTCACTGTTAGAGGAGGAGGGGCAAGGGTGTCGTCCTGATCCTGGGGCAAGGGGAACATTGTGGTATTGTGCCGCCACTCATAGAAGTCGCTTCCGGTAGTGCGAACCACTTCGGTACAATGATGAATGCGCTCTCAGTAGAGTGAGTTAGTGTAGACATAAGAGCTTACTGGCGCCACTGCAGACGAGGACATGGGCTCGTTGACCCCGTGTGAAAAGACGCTACTGTTGCTCGCAGTCGCCACCTTCAGCCAGGGACTCGCATATGGAAGGTGATCAGGTATGCCTTGCACACGAACAATGCTTTCTGGCTCGACGGCCTCTGCCACCGTGACTCTTGATGATATGCACAGCAGGAACACAAGCAGAGGTGAGAAGGGTGAGAAGAGTGAAGTGCTTTGGGTCGGGAGTCTTCGGAGCAGGCGTGACATGATCAGCGCAGCTGCCGCGTTCGTTCCAGCATGTTTCAGGCAAGGGTCTTGCGCGTGCGCCCGAAACGGCAACATTTCACAAACACTCATCATCAGCCTTTTTAATAACACCGACACCTTTAGCCAGCATGGCGGCACCACGCCTGCCGTTCCTATGGCCGATGCTATATCGATCGACCGAAGCATATGCACCGAAAGTGCGCTCAGCACGAGCAACAGCGAGGATCAAGGAGTACCACACAACTCCACGGCGCAGACAGCACGAAACAGTCTCGCAGCGATATGGCCAAGCAAACGAACCGCCCCCTCATCTCGGCGGTGGGAAAGGCTTTGGTCCATCTACACAACAAGCCGCCAACGAACAGACCAAGCTTCCGAAGATTGGCGAGAAGCTGCAAGACGCTGGAGAGGCGGAGGTGAAGACGGAGCAGGCTGAGGCGGAGATGACAGAGCCTGAGAAGCGTAGCCAGCCTACCACAGTCGACGGCGGTTTGCCTAGACCTTTACGAACAGAACCTTTGGCGGACGCTGCAGGGACACCAAGCAAGAGAGACGGCCCTCGGCACGAGACAGACGGCAAGGCCGTCGAGTCCTTGCTGGACAACATACCCGACCCGATGCAGGAGCAGCGGGAAGCCCAACAAGCTGTTTCATCTGAGTTACCACCAGAACAGCAGCACCCAGACCGCACGACTGACGAACACTCTCCACCGATCAAGGCCCCACATATCGACGCACCGCGCTACCTTCACCACTTCGACAGCTACGGCCTCGTGAAACGCCTTGTGGACTCAGGTTGGCCGAACGACCAAGCGATCACGACTATGAAGGCTGTGCGGTTGATGCTGGCAGACAACATGGACCTCGCCAAAGAAGCGCTCGTCAGCAAAAGTATGGTGGAGAACGAGACGTACCTTTTCCGCGCCGCCTGCGCGGAGCTTAAGACGGAAGTGACATCGCGGCGGAAAGCAGAGCAGGAAAAGATGCGTACCGAACGTACCCAACTCCAGCACGAAGTGGAAATCTTGGGCCAGAGATTAGGTCAGGACTCAACGACATTGAAAGATGACCTAAAGGGAATGTTCGATGACCGGAGAATGGCTGTCAGGAACGAGCAGAGGAGTGCGGAGAGTAAGATTCAGCAGCTGAACTATCAGATCACTGTCTCGCTTCAAGCCGATGCTCGCTCCGAGGTCGAAGGGTTGAGGTGGGTCATGACCAGGCGCATCATTACCACCCTCGCTATCGTCGTGGTGATGGTCTTGGGGAGCCTGAAACTTTCGAGTAATGCTTTGAGGGATCAGGAGCTGGAGGCTAAGCGGAGAGCTAATATGAAGAGTGGTGGCACGCAGACAGACGACCATAACCGAGGTGGCAACGGCAGTCCAATCGGTGAAGCCAGGGAGCAAAGACCGGTGATTGGAGGCGGAGAGATGCTTGTTCAGCAGGGTGACAACCCGGCTTTCGTTTCTTTGGGTTGAGAGGAAGCAGCGGCAGAGGAGGCTGTGATGCTTGCGAGTAGACTGCTATGACAGTGAGTGCAGTGATAGATCAAGATACCCATCGTCAACGGCCGTAGATCGGATAGAGATGCAACTGTCCCTCCGCATACTCTGCAATGAGCGGTGGAGCAAGAATGACGCCGGTAGGGACTCGCATGTGAAAGTGGGTCCGTTTGCGTGACTGCCGCAGGTGCGGTTCCTATCCGCGTTGGAAGCTTGGACTACACTTCCGTTTGCTTTAGTGCGGTTCACTGCACAAAGTCTTGCATCTGCTCCTACTTCCACCTCAGACACTGCAAAGAACATCTACGCATCGCTTCAGGCATATCAGCAAGTCCGGCCGTCCTTCCATACCCTATCGCATCTTCAGAGGGCTGACGATCTCCAGGGGCTGACGTGGCAGTAGCATCAGTACTTCACATACCACCGCAGAAACCATTGCCATGGCTCGTTTCGTCAACATCAGCTCCGGGAGCATCGATGAGATCGTCGCCGCTGTCAAGAGCTCAGGCATCGGAGTCAGCATGGGAGCGAGCGTACGCTTGACGTTCGCGAGCAAATTCTGGGTATGCAAATCATCCCAGAAAAGCCTTCGCCATCACCACAGCTGACGGAGCCCCATAGACAACGCTCGCACTCTCTGGCCCCGCATGATGGTCAACAAGCCACTGCCTGCCGATCTCAAGGTGGTTGTGCTAGGTGTCGGTAGCACGATCAAGGCTACGGTGGGGTACATGGGACTCTCCAAGGGGCCCCTTCTCGAAGACAACTGCTGTCTGCTGGAGAGCAAGCACACGGACACCGTGGAGAAGTCGCTTCAGCATCTGTTGAGCATGACGATGGTGCTGCTTCACAAGTACTACCCTGAGGGGCTGTACGTTCCGCGTGACGCGGTGGTTGTGCGTGGTATGCAGGACGGTGGAGAGTACTGCGTAATGCCGCAGTAGGAGGAGAAGAGACGCCGACGGGCCTCAGCGCAGCCTGCAAGAGACTGGCTATGAGTTTCGGAGCAAGTCCAGCATACGCACGTGCATGCGGAACGCCAAGCGGCTGTTTCATACGAAGAGAAGGGCCGACGTTTGATCAGACAGACATTAAGAGGTAGACTCACTTCAGTAGGTGGAAATCTGCCACCTACTGTCACATAGCCACCGTTCAACCACGCAGAGTACTGTTCTTTGTCAAATGTGCAAAGAACGGCAACTTTGTGTGCCAAGAGCCTACAGTCTACGATCGCGGCGAATCTATGGCATCTACCTTCAATGACTGCTCGTCGAAGTACTCGCTCATATCCACCGCCAACTTGTTATGCGCACGCACTTGCTGCTGCTGCTCCGGAGTCGCTTCGCGCAACATCTTCAGGAACGGGTCCCTTTCACCAATCGTAGCCGGATCGGCATCGTGCAATCGCGCCTTGTTCGCCTGACTCTGTGGGTTGACAGTCTCCACGAAGATGTTCCTCCTCACCTCCGCATACCGATCCAATATCGCATCGCTGGTCTTCCCCTCGTGCATCCCAATAAGCGCATCGGATACCGCAGCCGCATCCATCAGGCCGCCCGTAAGTCCCAATCCTCCGAAGGGGTTACAGAGGTGTGCTGCGTCACCGGCTAATAATACCCTCCCCTCTCGAAACCGCTCTGCACATCGCTGATTCAGGCGGTACGGCGAGAACTGGTCCAACTTATACTTCGGCGGCTTTGGCCCAGGAAAGAGCTCGCTGAACTTCCAGGGAAGCCTCTCCTTCAGCTCCTCATGGCTTAATCCATCGAGTTCGCCGTAAGAAACCCGCCAAAGCCCTTGATCGTTTATGCGAGCGATGAGGACCCAGTGTTCCGGATCAATGCAGAAGTTACCATCCATCCAGCCGTAGTCGTCGAAGGGAAAGTAGACGTTCGTTGAGACGAGTTGCTCCGGGTAGGTGAAGCCTGGGAAGGCGATGCCTAGCAGGCGGCGGATGGTTGAGCGGCCGCCGTCTGCAGCTACTAGGTAGGTTGCGCTCGGCGACTCCTCTTTGTCGGTATCAGCATCGAGTATCGTGACTTTGACATCTTGGCCGCTCGACTGATCGATCGCCGTAACCTTCCGCCCAAACAAGACCTCGGCGCAAGAACACCGCTGCAGATGCTCCAAGATGATAGCAGCCAGCTCATGTTGCCCAATGACAAGGTTCTCGTACGGAAAATCTGGAGTCACCGTCCGCTCAAGCTTAGCAATGACCTCGCCAGTCTTGGTACTTCGCCAGCAAATACCCTTCCCGGAACTGCCACCGCGCTTTCGGATGTCGTCCAGTACGCCGGCTCGCTCCAATTCCTTAGTGGCGATGGGGTGGTAAGCCATAGCTCTCGGTGAGTCGTCGATGACAGGGAGAGCTTCTATGCATGTTGTTTTGATCCCAGCTTGGGCTAGGCGGAGGGTTGTTAGAAGGCCTACGGGACCGGCGCCGACTACTATTACGTTCATTGCGGTGACGATTGAGCGAAGAGTTCCGCGATTGTTCGCATGGGTTGAACGACGGTATCGTCGACTGGAGGTAGCACGTTAGAAAAGCGTTGCTCCTGCGACATCAATATGGGGTTGGCTTTGATCAGTGAGCCGGTAAGATGGGAGGCCTCGAGTTCCCGGCTAAAGTACGATTGCAAAGATTTGAAGCTGCCGTCTGGTGTTACGGCTCGCGCATATCGCCTCCACGTGGGGATCTGCATGGCATATGCAGAGCATGCGGGGTCAGGCTAGGATGCACTGGAGGAGTCGGTCTCGGCTTATTTTACAGGATGCTTGCCGCTTAGTATGGCACGGCAAAGTACCAGCTTGGTGTCGTTTGACTGTCGTCGTGGCGCTGGAAACGTTCATCCTCGCGGACTGAGAGGCTCCGCACTATCCACTTCGTGGCCATGTGCGGAAGGCTGCGGATACGTCAGCAGATGGCTAAGTAGCTAAGCAAAGAAACTGCCAGGGCAAGTGGCCACAAAGCAGTTGTATCGATATCGTCTTTCTTGCTCCCACTTCTCGCTTTATATCTCGGACGTGAGAGAAAGCACTTTTGATGAAAGGACCGCCTCACAGAGCGGACAACGTAGCAAGCATGGAGAAAGACATTGCAAGCACCTACCACTTACAAAGTGCTACTCGAGACGAGAAGACTACTAGCGATGCCCAGCACCATGAAGTCATCCATCGCACGACGACCGGCGGCATCTACGTGACTCGAGACGGCATCGAGCTGGTGCCGACACCGAGCTCTGATCCAAATGATCCGCTCGTAAGTATCGGTTTGGCCACCTGCCGCTGGAGACTTTCGAGATCAAAGTACTGACGGGAGGCAGAATTGGCCTTTCCTCTGGAAACTCAGCGTGCTAATCTGCATCTGCTGCTCCGGCCTCATGGTCGCTTTCTGCGCCGCCGGCATCATTCCTGGCTTCACCCAGATCGTGCGCAATCTCCATTCCTCACCGAAAAACACAGACCAGCTGACCATACGTAGGCAGAGTCCTACGAAACCTCCATAAACCGCGTCTCCTACCTCGTCTCCGTCAACGTCCTCTGGCTCGCCCTGGGCCCCGTAATCTGGTCCCCTTTGTGCGATACCTACGGTCGACGTCCCGTCTACCTCCTCGCCATGCTCATTACACTCGTCTCTTCCATCGCTTGCGCGATGGCGAAGAGTTATGGTGTTCAGGTGTTCACTCGTATGCTGCAAGGCTTCGGAGCCTCTGGAGCCGTAGCGGTAGGAGCTGGGAGCATTGCAGATGTCTTCTTCCTGCATGAGAGAGGGATGTATAACGGCATATGGGTAGCGATGACGCAGTGCGGGCCCTTCGTGGCTCCCATGATTACCGGTGCTATTATTCAGACGGCTGGATGGAGGTGGAGTCTTTGGTTCATGGCTATCGTTGCGGGAGCTTTTTTGGTTCTGCTTTTCTGCTTCTTGCCGGAGACGCTGTGGGCCTTCCTCATACACCAGGGACTTGATTGATACTGACAGCTGTGACAGATACATCCGTCACCTAGACGCCGACGGAGTCGAACAATCTGCCGGAGCGCATACGAAGCGCAAGCGGCTCTTCGCACAGCTAGAGTTCGGCCGGATCTCACCAAGGCCATTGTCCTTCATCGAATTCTTCCGGCCGCTCTACATGCTGAAGTACCCTTCCGTCGGACTGATAGCGCTCTCGTGGTGCCTAGGTGTGGCAATGCCAGATATAGGAATCTCGAACATCGTCCCCCTAGCCTTCGGACAAGTCTACGGTTGGGGCCCAAGCGCGCAAGGCCTATCGAATGCTGGTTTCCTGGTCGGCTGTTTCTTGGGTGAAGCTTGTGCTGGGAAGGTGTCTGATCTTGTGAGCCTTCTCCAGACCCACTCAACATGTTGCGAATGCTTTGAGCTGACCAACATGCAGTACATCCGCTACCGCCTCAAACGCAACGGCGGCATCTTCATCCCCGAGATGCGCCTCCACGTGACCATACCCGGCCTTATCCTCATGCCTTTCGGCCTCGCCGGCTTCGGTATCTGCGTGCAACACCATACTCACTGGATGGGACCCGTGAGCATGATGGCTATCACGATCTTTGGGTACCAGCAGACAGTGTCTCTCGGTCTGGCGTACGGTATCGATTGCTATAAGCCGCAAGCTCCTTATGTTGCCGCAGCGATGATCTTTTGCCGGCAGCTGTTTGGATTCACGGTTAACTACTGGCTGCTACCCTGGGTCGAGAAGTCCGGGTTTCAAAATTCGTATATTGCTCAAGGTGCGGTGACGCTGGTAGGTGGATCAGGCCCGATCTTGCTATTGATTCTGTTCGGGAAGCGGTGGAGGGAGGCAATGCCGGTGCCGAAGGGGTTTGGGACGAGTCAGTGAGAGGACAAGGTTGGGCTTTGGTATACTAAGCCTCCATGCTGTAGCCAGTATAGTCATCTCCACATGTCCATCTCTTAGAGCGAAAGCGAGGTACGCGTAGTCTAATCAATTTGGTGCTGACTGCATGTAAGACTGCGCAATGATAACCAAAAGAGAACGCTGTTATCCAACGCGCGGAAGCGGAAGTTGCTTGGGTATAGCGCCTGGTGGAAGAAGGCCTGTACACTGATTGCCATGTCATAATCCCCCTCGAGTCTCTCCTGCGTGCTGAACAGTGAACAATCCTCAACAGCAAGTCCCGGGCTTCCATTTGGATTTTCCACTCATCTCACCTGCTCAGCAAACATGCCCGTCCGCATAACAGCCCTCGTCAAGAAGAAGCCTTCAATCTCAACAGAAGAGTTCCACAGATATTGGGTAAACTAACCGTTCCTTCCTCCCTTCGGCTACCACCCTCCCTCACCTTCACTGACAACCCCATTCTTCCCAGTCAGAAACGCACCCCTCAATCTTCCTCTCCCTCCCCATAGCCCGCAAGAACCTCCTCAAGTATAGCCAATTCCACATTAGCCCTTCGCCTCCCGGAGCGTTGGTAGCTGGTGCGCAGGTGCCGATTACGGCGGAGTATGATGGTGGGGCGGACTTTGTTGGGGAGAGCTATGAAGGTAAACTCCTCGCCCGCACTTCTAGACTGCCGTACAACGCGGGGATGCGCTTCGCTTGCTGATGCAGTTGCGGCCTTCGATAGATATCCTCTCCATCTTCCAGACCAAGGAGTACTTGGAGATTGTAGTGCCAGATGAAGCGAAGTTCTGCGATCGAGATTCGGTGGTAATGATGTTTGGATACGAGGAAGTGAAATGGGAGGATGGGAAGGCTGGGAAGGGTGTGAAGGTTTGAGACATTGGGGTCTACTGTGCCTGCCGAATGGATCACGCACGGGGATTGAGTCGGTCTTCCACCCAAGTTCAAAGGTGCTAGATAGCACATACTCGTAGAGGTCGTGAAGATACGGCTCACTCCCCCATCCGCCTCGCATTCGGCATCCTCTTCTTCTCCTTCTGGCCCTCTTTCTTCCGCCTCTTCTCGACCAACTTCTCCCTCTCCTTGCCCTTCATCCCCTTGAACTTCTCCACCAGCGCCCTCTCCTTCACCTCCTTCTTCTTCAAATAATAAGGAGTCTTTCCCCCTTCAACCTTGCCCTTCTCCTCCCTCCTGAAGTCCCTCAGAACCTTCTGCTCCCTCTCCTTAGCCGCCTGGCTCTTGAGCCGGTTCTCCATACTATTGATCTTCCGTCTCAACAACACCTTCTCGTCTTCGTCTTTTGTGCGCTTGGCCGCGACTTTGAGGTCAGCGATCTCGGTTTTCTGGTAGTCGGCTAGGAAAGAGTAGGCTTTGTCGGTATTTGTGTTTGGGTGGGAGGAGCGTTGTTGGATAGCGTCGAAGCGTGGGTCGCGGATTATGCGCTTGGGGACGGAGATGACAGTGCGTTTTCGCGTGACTTGGTGGCGAGAGGTTTGGGAGGCGGGGGCGTGTTTGGATGTGCGGGAGTGGTTTGGGGCGTCTTCTTCGGAGGGGGCGGAGTCGCTGTCGCTGTCCGCTTCATCGGAGTCTGCTGTATCTGAGGTGGGTTGCGCGTGCGATTTGGCGGATGACTTGGTCGCTGTTGCGGACCTTGAGGTACGGTCGCTCTTGCTTTCGCTGGTAGCCTTCTGCTCTTTGATCTGGCGTAATCGCTTGCGCAACGCTTCTAGCTTGTCGTCTTGTTCTGGTGCAGCATCTGAGTCTCGCTTTCGCTTCTTCGACAGGCTATCTTGCGCCTTCTTCAGCGCGCCAAAGCTGACGTTGCCCAGCTGCTCTTCCACGTCCACGTCGTCGTCCGCAATGTCTTCCTGGCCTGAAGCTTCTTCATCGTCGAGTCCTGATTCTTCGTCTTCGTCTACTTCGCTTCCAGATGCACTTCCATCTTCCATGCCGCCATCCTCATGTTCAAGGTCGTCCTCAAGACCCTCATCCTCCTCATAGCGTCGCACAGGTCGCACATTCTGCTCCAGTACTCTCGCAGGCGCCATGCTTACTCTGCGTCTGACTCGGCACGAGATGGTATTCGAACACAGAAGGCACGCAGCTCAGATCGGAAATTCTGCAGCGAGAGTTCCAAGAATCCGGGGTCGGATGCTCGGTAATCTTAGCGTGACAGGGATCGGAGCTTGTCGCGATTACGTCAGTATAACGTGACATGGTCCAATGCTGCAGCTGCTTTTCCGCGATACCTCCGGAGGTAGCTCCATCTTCTTGCCTTTGTGTTTCTTGAAGACTACGAGTGTTTGTATAGCCGTAGAAATACATCTTCACCACCACGCCTCTCCCTATCACCGTACCCTCTTGCCAAACCTTGACCGCCCGCCAACATGAAGATCCTAACGCCAGAAGAAGAGCGAGCGCATTACAAGTAACTCTCCCAAAACCGCCTCACGCGACCTCCCATACTAACACAACAATGACAGTGCCACAGTCACCGGAGGCATATTGGGAGGCTCAGTGGGTCTCGCAGCCGGCGCGCTGGGCGTCTACATCGGAACCCAGCGCTCCCACTTTTTCCGCCAACTCACATTGCCTCTGCGAGCTTTCCTCGTAACATCTACTGGAACGTTCGCTGGTACGCCCAAAGAACCCTTCCTTCCCAATACCTCCTAAAGGTGGTACGCATGCTAACTTGGGTATTGTCTGGTATAGCGATCGTCTCAGCAGACTCCTACTCCCGCCGCTTCGAAAACCAACGCAACCCGCAAAAACAATACGAAGACCAAGCCCAATCCCTGCAAGACCAAATCAATGCGCAGAAGTCTACTAAGCAGATTATCATGGACTGGTTGTCCGAGAACCGGTACTCCGTCGTTTTCGGATCGTGGGTAGCTTCCATGGGTACGGCTTTGGGTCTTGTCGGCCGCAACCCGTACTTGACGACACAGCAGAAGATCGTACAAGCTCGTGTTTATGCCCAGGGTTTGACTATGGCGGTGGTTATTCTGAGTTTGGCGTTCGAGACGACGGACAGACAGAGTGGGCAGGGACGGTGGGAGACGGTCAAGATCCTTGATCCTGACGACCCGACGCATAAGAACGTTATTGAGAAGAGGATACATCACGAGAGATATGCTGGGGAGGATCAGTGGAGGGATATGATTGAGGCCGAGGAGCAGCGGATGAAGGAGAGGGAAGAGGCGGTCAAGGCAAGAGAAGAGAAGGACAAGAAGAAGGGAAAGAAGAATGCAAAGCCGGACGAGCATACGGTGGAGAAGGCGGAGAAGGGGAAGCCGGAGGAGAGTAAAGAGTCAAAGCTCAATGCTCCGTAAGTGCGGAAGCTGACAGTGGAGGAGAACGGGAGATGCCAGAATGATGGCAAGCTCGTCGCGCAGCACGATTGCGATTGGTGGACTGGTCGCGACAACACGAAAGGTTGAGGACGATGTACTAAAAGAGGTTCAAGATACACGTGTACAAATGGCATATGGCATGGCGCAGCAGCGCTGTGTTCTGGTTCTCATTCGACTTCCGGCTGTCTTTGTACAGCTGACACGGTGCAGCGATACGATGCTAATCAGTAGGACTGACACTAATGACCTCTCCAGCCAAGACCGTCTACGCCGTGAGGCGATTGAGTGGGGTGGGGCGTCGCATACTTCAACGCTTCCGCTACGGGACCAGATAATCAAGGTTAAGGATGAGGCGTGACGATGGACGAAGGAAGACCAGCATGCAAATTTTTCTGACACAGCATGTGCCGGCCGCAAACTGGCGGGCGGAATGGGGCTTAGTGAGACCTCAGATGGGGAGAAGATCTCTCATGTGACACATGGCATACGGTATCATACACCAACCCCTACACTAACATTCCCCTTCGTAGATCCTGGCAAGCCTATCTGTTCTGTCGATCTTCCTCGCGCGACCGACAAGTTCACCAAACACCAAGCCCTCTTTTTTCTTCAGCAAACCGCCGGCAAAGCCATAGCGGCCGTATTTCGTACTACCACAAGGGCCGGTCTCCCATAACACGCCCCCATCTTCTCCATACAGGAGGTTCTCGCTTGGCGGCGCCGGGCTTGGTGCTGAGTTTCGCTACTAAGAGTTCTCCATGGTTGTACTTCAGATACTCTTCGTCCTCTTCATCCTCTTCGTCCTCTTCTCCGTCTTCGGAATTGGCGGAAGAGGAGGAGGAGTCCGAATCGGAATCCGAGTCTAAAGCCCAAGGGGGGTCGTCAACGGGCCTAGAGCGCCACGTGAACTCCAAGGCTTCAGTTGATGGCGAGGTGGTCTTCGCGGCGGTCGGCGGGGCCGCTACGACAGCAGCCGGCCTCTTCCGTTGCACATTGAGCCCGAGGTCCCAAGCGAGGAAATCTAGAAGGGGTTGGAAGGACCACTTCCTCTTCCTCTTCTCTTCTCCACCAACAGGACCCTTCACAACGGCCGATCCGCCCTTCGTACCCTCCGATAGGACCGACATAGCGCCTTCCCTCCTCTCCCTCCGCCGCTCAACCAAGAGCGCCGTCCCCGTCAAGACGCCCGCGGCGGCTACTCTCCTCTCCCTCTCCCTCCTCTCCCGACGTCGGTGAACCAGCAGAGCCGTCCCTTCAATCTCTGAAGAACGAGAATCTGTGAAGTTCGCCCTCTTGGCTGTCCCCAACTCCCGGCTCGGCACCAAAGACGGTGGTGCCAAGCCTACGAGGGTAGCGGCGGCGGCTGCCCGCCTCTCCCTCCTCCGTCTCACCAGCAGTGCCGTTCCCTCGATCTCCGAAGAGCGTGCGGGATTCGACTCCGTCCTATCAATGGCGCTGATCTCGAGTCTCTCGACAGCCTCCCTAAGCGAGGCTGCCAGGAGGGAGGCAGAAGGTGCTGTGGTACGCAGGACTGGCTCCGCTGTCATGGTCGAGATTGCTGTTGTTGCTGGTGCCTTTTTCGATTTCGCCATAGCCTTCGCCTCAGACTTATCGGTGGCTCGGCTCACTGTCGTCTTCGTCGCCTCATTAAGCGAGGCTGCTGGGTGGGAAGGGCAAGGAGACGGTGCAGGGCCGACGAGACGCGGCTCCAGTTTCGGTCCTGTTGTTGCTGGAACGATCAAATTGGGTAGGGAAGGTTTTGCCTGGCGGAGAGGTTGGGTGGACTCCGGGTATGTCTCTATTCTTGCGAAGGTGGTGGGCCAGCTCGCGCCCTCGGCGAGGGAAGCGTCTGATCTCGCGTTGAAGACGGGGTTGGACCGGTTAGACCGATTGGTGGTTGATTTGTTCGGAGTCGACCTCGTCGAAGGGGCCCAGTCCCATATTGCGAGTGCGGCGGACATTTTCTTTGGTTGGTTTGGTGTTGTGGTTGTTGGGTGAAGTGGGTGTGTGTGTTTGTCTCTGTCTGTAGAGGCGGTGGGCGGTGGTGAGGGTGAGGTGCAGGTACAATTCTTGGAAATGGGCATGTAAATATATTTGGCTGGTGCGTAGGGTGCTGTCTTAAAGGTGGGGCGTACTGTCTTCTCTATGCGTAGGGCCATGGTAACGTTCTGGGAGGACTCTGGTTGGGCTTGAAACGGAAAGAAACAGCGGCGATGAAGCCTTCGATATAGTGCAGTACTATATAGCATCTATCTACTAGATCAACCAGCTGACGTTCTTGGGAAGGTGATGTACGGCGAGCTTGTAGTATCTTAGTAGGCATCGAGGAGTGCCGTTCAATGACCGTTGGCTGTCGACTCCGGCAGGAGGCCTTCAGACCCATGGCCGAGCTGGAAACTTCTTGGAACGACAGCCTCAGGAGAGATCGGGAGTCAAGCACCTCGAACCAAGAAAATGGTCAGAAGCCAAGAAGATGTTCAGAAGCCATAGCAGCATGGCAGGAAATGATGGAGGTGATGTGGAAGACGGTTGGAGGCGGAGGAGGAGAAACACGTTGCGCACGCCAAAATTACCTGAATACGGGATCGTTTCACCCCACAAGGCAGTCTTTGGGATGATTTGGTGCTCATGACTCATTAAGTGGTGCACTGGCGATGCACTGGGAGATATGAGCAGCAAACCTTAAGGAGTACAAGAAGTACCGACTCATGAAGTGGTGCACTGGCTCTAAGGCGATGCACTGGGAGATGGTACTTCTTGTACTCCCCTACCGGCAGGATTACTGCAATTTAGTGGTACCGGTTTGCAAACATCAGACTGCAGACGTTGAGCAGGAGCAGTTGCATCCCAGGCCTCGAAGACGATCGTGAATGTCTTTATCATAATATCCGTCCAATCGTAGAAGAGGGACTCCTCCTGCTCGCTCTCGACTAATACAGGCCCTGTGCAGTCAAGATTTGCCTTGCGACGAGGTTCAGGAAGTAGATCAAGTATACGGCATTCTACCCGGTGAATGGCAATTGGGAACACCGGTAGTTTTGACATCACACTTGTGTCAGTACAGCCCTCTATCCCATCACCCTCCGTGGCAGTCCCTGTGTCTAGTTTGAGCAGAGAATCGTTGTAGTGTGCCGGGCCAAGGCCTCGAATTGACTTTGTCCTTGGCACAGGCTCGCGGGAGAAGGCACGGTATGAGCTCGGTGATGCAGCCGAATGCTTGAGCTGAAATATTCAGCGTCAGTAGATCTGGGCTGAGGAACGGGAAGACTCCGACCGGACGCTCATTCTCTTGGCGTTAATTTCTGCGCGTCTCCTCCAACGTCCATCCACGTACTGGGAGGGGAGCAAGGAAGTCTGTATCGACCCTCCCAACTATTGCAAAGTCCACCGCTCACGTCGGTAGCGCCTCAATGTCCGTTGGCCGTCCCAGGTTCGCGTCTTGTAGGAGCGCAAAGGTTTGCGTGTACTTGAGCGATGCGAACGTAGCTCTAGGCCTAAGTATAGCCAAGAATGTAATCGACCCCGATGCATCTCTCTTTACTAGGCGCTATTAAGCTTAGCTAGCTATACAATAGGTCGCGGGGGTCGGTAGCTCGAGTACAAATTGACCTTTATACTTCGCGAATATATAGTAGATTAGTTAGCTATTTAGTCTAATAGCGACAATAACGTATGTCTCTCTTAATAGTATTAAGCGTACTTAACCTACCTACGAGTACTTGTAGCGCTTCGTCCTCCTCCTTATATAGATATATAATAGAGAATACTATTCTATATTATATTTAAGAAAGAATAACTACTAGTTTAAGCTAGTATAGTAGCTAGCTTAACTATATACGTAAATCTTACTTATATAAGAGAGAAGCCTTAGATAGGTATTATAACATTCTTCTCTACTTAATTAAAGTTATCTAATAAGAGAAGTAAGTAGTTATAAGACTATTATAGCCTTATAAGAGTATTAGTCTTAAATTTATTAAAACTAGCTTAATAGCTTTACTTAGTATTCTTAAACTATTTTATAGACTATAAAGTTCTCTATAAACTATTATAAGATTAAGCTTATAGTTTAATACTTAGTATATACTTCTAATATATAAAGTATATATATTTATATTTATATAGAGAAATCTATCTAGTTAAAGTATATATATATATATAATAAGTTTAAACTTTATATTTTTACTAGTTTTTATTTCTAGATACTATAGTAGTTTATAATTTAAAGATATACTATTATCTCTCTTAAAATCTAATATTTCTACTTCTTAATCTACTAAATTCTAGACTAATATAGTAAAAGATATACTACTACTCTTTACTTATTTAAACTAGGCCTTTAAAGCTTCTTAAAAAGAAGATACTATTTCTTTACTACTATCTACTAGCTTTCTCTTAAATAAAATATACTCTATTAACCTTATATACTATATAGTCTTTCTACTTCTAAATAATATAATACTACTATTTCTATAGTAGAGTTACTTACGCTTTTATAGTATTATAAATTACGACTAGTATACTAAAATATAGTAGATAGTAAAAGCCTTAGCTTCTAGTAGTAGTTTACGAACTCTATTCTATTCTACTCTAGTCTATTTTACTCTACTCTATTCTATTCTATTCTTTATTAGCGTATTTTACTCTAGCTAATCTCTTTCTATTTTCTTAGATATATTTTTGTTTCTACTACCTATTCTTACTCTATATATATATACTTAGAGGCTATAGTTACTATCTTAACTAATAACTTACTATTCTATATATATTATCTTTATATTAAGACCTTTCGAGTTTAAGTATACTACTACTATATTCTATTCTAATAGCTA